>CAUYUJ010009091.1:208833-230789 GCA_963575745.1 Prorocentrum cordatum | reverse complement strand
GGAGGAGGAGGAGGAGGAGGAGGAGGAGGAGGAGGAGGAGGAGGAGGAGGAGGAGGGGAGGAGGAGGAGGAGGAATGGGGCGGGAGGGGCTGGTGGGCTCCAGCAAAGGGGCTCTGAAGGGGTCCCGTGGAGCTCGGAAGGTTCACGGGAGGTTGTCTGCGCCCCCCCCTCCAATGTATCGCCCCCCAGAAAGGAGAGCCCAGGGTCGGGCGTTTCCGTTTTCAGGGAAGAAACATGGGGACCATGACCAGGATGATGTCGTGGGATTTGTCGACCTTGATTTTGGTCATGGTCCATGTCGGCCGCCTTTGTTTTGCGAAGGTGATCCACGATTTGACCCTGATCAAGTTCAACGGTGACCGAGATCGATACGACGTTCCCGCGTTCAGTCTTGGTCATGGCCCCACGTTTCTTCCCTTCCAAAAGGGATGAGGGCGATAAAAATGGTGGGGATCGAGGACTGCAGGAAATATGGCCCCCTCATGGGCCCAGCAGGTGCACGAGAGGTGCGCCTCTCGTCGCCCCCCCATCCTCCATCGCCCCCCCCGGTGCGCAGAGGGCACGGGGCGGGGGCAGGACTCGGCACGACCCCGGGCCTCGAGAGCCCTGGTGGCCTTCACCCAAATTTCGCCCTCTAGGGGCTGCTCGGATCAGGCGATATATCGCCCACTCATCGTGGATACGGGGCCTCCTAGCCCACCCCGCCCAGGAACGTGCGGTTTTTCCTTGTTGGGGGCATATCGCCGACCTGTCGGCGATGCATCGCCGATTCCAGGCCGGTGCCCCCCCCCCCCTGAGCCAGTCCCCGTGACGTTCCCCCTCAGGGACTCAACACGAGCCCGGGCTTCATTCGGTGGCCCCCAAGTGGTGCGGTGGTGAGGCTAGTGGGGGTTCGGGGTGACCGCGCGGTTTTTGAGCACGGTACACGGGTCGTTTTTCAGGGATGTCCCGGCCGACTAGGGCTTCCAGGGTCCGAAACCGTGCGGTGACGGACCGTGAGGTGGGATCTCTTGGGATTTCGAGGTCACCACACGGCCTGTCCCCGCGCTGCGTTGGGGCTCCCAGCTGAAACACTGGCGTTGTTGCTTCACTTCGCCCTCCAATGACTGCTCGGGTCGGGCAGCAGCGGGGGGGGGATATCGACTGCACGTAAGAGTGACCTTTCGCCGGAGTGACCTTTGGTGCAGGCCCAATGGGGTCCCCCGATCGCTGAGCGCGAAGCGGTAGCAGCGGCTTGCGCGCCCATGTTTGGCCACCCCGCGTCCCCCGTTTTGCCGCGCACCAAAGGTCACTCTTACCCAGGGCCACTCTTACGTGTAGCCGAGGATAGGGGAAGGGGACGGTACGACTTTTGCTGCATGCGGCTGGTCTCGGCCCCGCTGCTGGGCGCGTTCGTGGATGCATTGGCGCCTTCTCCCTTTCACGGTGAAGGGAGCGGGGCACGCCACGACCAGCGACGGCATCGCCAGAGGAAGGGAAGGGGGAGGAGAGGAGGGGAGAGAGGCGGGCCGAGGTGCGAAGGGGATCCAGAGAACTATGCCAGGGCCCAGCAAGTTCCCAACACTTCTTCAGACATGTTGTTTGATCTTATGTTTGAGCCTCGGCAGCGGCGGCGTGGTCGATCCTCGAACCTCGTCTGCCCCCCATGTCGAGAAGGAAGACGAGGGGCGATGGAGAGGAGGAGATAAACGAAGACGACGACGAGGTGGGATGAGTGATTCGTGAAGAGAGGGGTGGTAGGAGTAAAGAAAATATAGGAAAATGGTGATGAGGAGGAAGAACAACGAGGAGGGAGAAGGAGGGGGGGAAAGGAGAAGGGATGAGGAAAAGGTATCGGACAAAAAGCAGGGAGGACGACGTGAGCGGAGTGGGAGAGGAGGAGGAGGAGGAGGAGAAGGAGGAGGAGGAGGAGGAGGAAGGAGGAGAAGGGCAAGCAGGACGAGGAGGGAGGGGGAGGGCGGGGGGAGGACAGGGATGAGAAGGGAGGAAGGGGAGGATGAGAAGTGGGTGGCGGGCATCCCCGACAGGCGCCGGCCCGTCCTCCCCCTCCTGCGCGCCCGCGGAGAGCGGCGGCTTCCGGCCGACGTTGGCTCCGGCGCTGAAGGAAATCGCCGTCGCCGATGTCGTCATCATCGCTCGAATAATGAAAATTCGCACAGGCATACTTTCTCGGAGGTCCGCGCGGATCTCGCGGATCTGCGCGTAAGTCGGGCCTGTCCCTCTGCAGGAGGAATACTCCCAAATAGTCAAAACTAGTATGGAGACGATTTTTAAAAAATGATTGTGATAACATGTTCGCCCGAAATCCGCCTGTAGGAGGACATGCCCGACCTAAATCTGCGCGGGGCCCCCTTGGCGGCGCATCCGGCGCCGCCCCTTGCGCGCTCCACGCACCAGGGAGGGGGTCCGGTGCCGATCCAAGAAATCCGCACGGACCGCCGAGACATTAGTCTACGCCGTCCTGCTTCCCCGATCGACGTCGTCGCCATCGCCGTCGAGGCTCCCAGACCCCCTCGGGTCATGAACAAGTCACGATGGAAGGTCTTACAGTGGAGACCCATGCCAAGAAACACCCTGCTTGCCTCCAGGGTGCCCTGGGTTTTTTGGGGTCTCGATGGTTCTGCCATGGAAAGCGTGAAACTCCCACACCAAAAGGGGGGTCCTATAGGGGGCCACATGCGAACCCTACCCCTACCCCCCACGATTTCTGAGGGGGAGGGTGGGGTTCACTTCGTTCGGGAGCTCCCGAGCGAAGTGAACCCCACCCTCCCCCTCAGAAATCGTGGGGGGTAGGGGTAGGGTTCGCGTGTGGCCCCCTATCCTAAGGGCCTCTTGGAGAGTCTCGGGTGTCTTGGGGGAGCCCCCTGGGACCTTTTTTGGAGACCTCTTGGGGGCCTCTTGGGGCTTCCTGGGATCCTCTTGAGGCCCTGTTGGGGCACTGTACGGAGACTTTGGGGCCATCTTGTTGGAGATCGATCAAAGAAGGAAGAGTCTTAGATCAGCCCCCCTTCCTCCCATGCAGGATGCCAACATTGGCCCAAAACCGATGGACAATCAATGATTTGTGCTTTCTCGCCGACGCCTTCTTGGACGCTCCACTGGGTCGCGGGGTGTCCGGTGCAGGGGTAGGGGTAGGGAGGAGGTATGGGGGAGGGGTAAGCCCTTCCCCGAAAACGGAAGCGGGAGGGTTGGACGTGGGATCGTTGGGAACAGGGAGCGGTGAACACGATCTTTGTTTGTCTTCGCAAGTGCGCGAGCTGGCATTGCAGCAAGTTGGCCTGGAACTTGTCTTGGAAAGGATGGCCGAAGATGCCTCGAGTAGCTTCCAACACACAATTCAGGAGGCCCCCGAGAGGCCTAGCACACATAACATTTATGGGTCGGTCGGCAATTTTGTTTTGAGGCTGTGCGAATTCTTCGATGAGAATCTGGTGAGTTGGATCACTGTGGGGCCACATTTGGGCGCCCTTCTTCTCCTCATGCCTCATGCCTCTTCCTCCTCCCTCCTCCCCCTCCCCAGGGCGGCTTCAGAGAAATGCAATGTGCGTTGAAAGGGCTCAAGCATTCCCCCGCCGAGGTCGACAAGTTGCCCCAGGTCCCACAACCAACCCTGATGGACCGCGCGAGCTCTGAGGATAGGGTGTTGGGGCGCTGGAGTCGATGTCTCGACCTCCATTAGGGCGAACCAGGTCCTTCTGGTGGGTGATCTCTCGCTCTGGGGGCGCATGTCTCCCCGAGTGTACCAGCATTTGCAGAATTGGGTCCACGCATCCCTTGCGATAGCGTTGCAATGGCCGTGCTAGATTACACCACTCGGGTCGCATCACATGGCTTGCGCCACATATAGAGCACAGCATATACTGCACCGCACAGATTGCACCACATGTATTGGCCCACGCAGTTGGCGCAACATAGGTCGCACCACACACATCCTCCTTACGGGCAAGGAATTCGGATCTACTACCACCCCCACCCTCCTGGACTTCGCGTATTCCCCAGGGTAATACATTTCACATGTGATTCTGCCCCGTCGCCCATCTCAAAGAAGAGCTCGTAGAACTCGTATCATGCCAGGGTGCGCCGTGCTCCGGCCCCCCCCCCCCCATCAGCCCTGACAAGTCCAAGTTTCACGTGCACATGTTTGATTGGACCAACCATCCTTTGCAAGAGTTCCTCGCAACGAAAAGACCAACAAAAACGTCCACGCGCGCACGGTGCCGCGCGCGCACGCCGACATCTTTCAACAACCATAGACATCGTAAGAGTTTCAAGATTGAGGTTCCCGAAACCACATGGAATTACATAACATGGTTTCGCAGCGTGGCTTCTCAAAGAAATCTACGCGCCCTGGCACATACGAAACCATCGGTGAAAGTGTTCATCAAATGCGATCAAGCGGGCCGCCCGCTCGCGCAGGTCAAAAACATTCGAACGCACGTGCACGCTTGCCGGGTGGGGACACGGTTCTTGTCAAAGAAGCCCATGCCGGCCATTGGCGCCCTCTGCCGCGCGCGCATGTCGGAATCCCTCAAAACTTTCATCACTGACGTGTGGACACCATCATCGTCACAGGCGTGATCAGCATCGGTGCCGTCCTTGGCCTTGCCGTCGGAATCGTCACTATGGTTGTCAGCATCGCTACTATGGCATCATGTCTGCCCTTGCCGACGTCGCCATGATACCGCGCCCGCCTGAGTTTTCGACCCGCACTGAAGTGCTCGCGCGTCAGCGCGTCATGAGGGACGCGTTGGGAAGTCCTCAGCGGTCAGCGCCACCGCGGCCGCGCCAGACAAGCTGGCCGCTGCGCGCGCGAGCTTAAGCGCGCGCTACCGCGTCCGCAGCAATCCGCCAGCCAGCGCCGAGCAGTCATCACAACCGCCGCCGCATGGGCTTAGCAAGCCAGCATGCGGGCTTGGGGGTGGGATGACTGCGCGAACACAGGTGTTGGCAACTCATGCCAAACAAGAAGTGCTACCACCACGATGTTGCATCTACCCTACCCCCTGTCGGAGTTTCCTTCGCTGGGATGTGAAATTTACATGTGATTCTGCCCCGTCGGTCGGGAACCTTACGAAGTCGCCCCATCCCAGCCAAGCTGGGTTCGACCCCCTTTATTGGGGGAGGGTGATTAATTTTGTGCGCTCCCCCTTTTTATCAAACGCCAACATTGTTCAAGGACACACCAAAACAAATGGGCAACGTCCACGCGCGCGGCGTCGGGCGCGTATGCCGAACTCCGTGAGAAAAGAGCACCGCGGGTGTCGCGTGGATTTGGAAATTGAGTTTCCCGAAAACATCTGGGAAACAACATAACGTGTTTAGCAATGCGATGATTCAATAGAAAGTTCGCGCGTTTTTGCGGGTTCGTTAAAAAAACATGTTTCATATAATAACCGCTTCACCAGGTGCGACCAAGCGAGCTTCTCGCACGCGCATGTCGACATCAAACGAACGTTGTTAACGCGACGTGTGGGATGGTGTACGGTTTTGAGCCAAAGAATTTGATGCGGGCCACTCGCGCGTGTCAGCTGCGCGCGTGTTTCGAAATCTCTCAAAACCCTCATCGCCGACACGTGGACACCATCATTGCCATCAGTTTGATCAGTATCGGTGCCGTTATTGGCGTTGCCGTCGTCATGGTCATCGTCAGCACCGGGATCGCTATGACCATGATCGTGCCTGCTGTCGTCGACGTCGCCATGATATTGCGCCCGCCGGAGTCACACAGTCGCATTGACGCGCCCGTGGCCATCGCGGCTTGCGAAACGCGTTGGGGAGTCTTCAGCAGTCAGCGCCACCTCGGGCGCGTCGGTCGCGCCGGACCAGCTGAGCGCTGCGCAGCGCGCGAGCTTGCGCGCGGTAGCGCGGCCGCAGCGGTGCGCCAGCCAGCGTCGAAAAGTTATCGCAATTGCCGCCGCAGGGGTTTTGCAAACCAAGTTGCGGGTGGGTGGGTGGGATGTTTGCAAGAATTTGGGCGGTGGTCCCGCTCGAGGGAGGCAAAGTGGGTTGCTCCGCATAGGTGGCGCCACACATTCTGCTCCACATAGGGCGGGCAACATATATTGCTAGAAACACAATGCGTGGGGCGCACATGAGCTAGCATTCGCATGTTAGGCCTGTTAGGCCTGAAAAGCCGATTCCTCCAATGCAGACTGAACCCAGATCGCATTTGCAGTTTTGGGGATACGATCGTTGGAGGTCGATGGCGCCGTCGTTGTCGTCCGCATCGTCCTCATTGTCCTCCTGTTACTCGTTTTTGTCGCGCGTTTTCAGCGGTGGGAGGGGGGGAGCGAGCGCCTGAAAAACCGACCACGGACCACAAGGATATTGATTTTCGGGCTCTTATGTTTTGTACATTCCAGTGATGAAGGGAAAGTTTGCGTGAACCAGGCGCGGGACGCACAAAATGTCGATTGCGAGGGAATGTGCTCGCAAGCTGACCGCGTAATTATAGCAGCGCGTGGGCGACCCTGTCCTTCCGCGCGGCGTACCGCGATGTCGGCTTGCGCAAGCCATCGCGTGCGTTCACCGCGTCATCCTGCGCAAGAGAAGTTGCATTGCGTCGCCCAGGCGTGCACACTGTGTTCCAAGTCTGCGGGCGCACTCTATGGGCGCACTGTTCCGCGAAGCGGGATGCAAGCGCGCGGGGGCGGTGCAGCAGGTTGTGCGGAATCTCTGGCGGGGAGCCGTTGCCGTGGGGAACAGCCAATCTCACCACAGCGGGGATGCGCAGCCAGACACCGCCTGCATGCAGCCAGGTTGCCGTCCTCTTGCGCTGATGTCAGAGGGGCTTGAGAGGACAGCCCCAGGGCACCCAAGTCCCCGAGCCGACATCTCCCACCCAAGCCCGCGTGGGTCAGGTGTCGGGTGTCTTGAAGCTCTTGCGGCGGAAGTCCTGCACGGAAGTTGGTCCTGAGGGATATTGGCATTGGATCCCGGGGCCTTCTCCCAGAAAAAGTTGTTCGTTCCAGGGAGGGCCTCGCCCCAAGATCTTTCTTCCCCCGGGAAAGTTGTGCTGCCAGTCTTTGGGCCCGGGGAGGGCCCCGGGTGGCCAAAAGCGGCGACAATATTCTGAGCCAGTCATTTGATGGATTTTGATCCGTCTCCCCCCGTCACCACCACCATTTTTTTTTGACGTTGACCGGACTCTACGCATACACCATGATCCTCAACATCCCCCTTATCATCATCATCAGCAGCAGTTTCCTCATAACCATGATCATGATCATCGACACCATCAGCATCAGCATCAGCATCATAATCAGGTTAATCATCATCAGCATCATCATCACCATCATCATTATCAGCATGGTCATCACCGTTATCAGCATCAACATCAACATCAACAACAGCATGTTCATCATCGTAATCATCAGCATCATGATCATCACTACCAAGAGCATCATCAACACCATAATCATCACCTGCACCAGCATCAACATCGTTACCGTCAACATCGTCAGCTTGATCGTTACTGGTATCGATTGTCATGTGCGTCATCATCCTCATCATCATCATCATGCTCCTTCTGATCGTCATCGCCATCGTCGTCGTCGCTGTCGTCGTCATCCTCATCATCATCATCATCATCATCATCATCATCACCAACAGCAGCAGCACCGCCACCTCCAGCTTCATCAGTATCAGCACTAGCATCATCATCAGCAGCATCATCTTCATCATCAGCATCATCATCCATACCATCAGTATCATCATCAGCATCATCATCATAATCAGCATCGGCATCATCAGCATCATCAGCATCATCATCACCTCATCATCCTCATCACCCCCATCAGCATCATCATCATCATCATCATCATCATCATCATCATCATCACCGTCATCAGCATCATCATCATCGCCTCATCATCCTCATCACCCTCATCATCAGCATCATCATAGTCAGTCATAATCATCACCTCATTATCCTCATCACCCCATCAGCATCATCATCATCATCATCATCATCATCATCATCACCCTCATCAGCATCATCATCATCCCCTCATCATCCTCATCACCCTCATCATCAGCATCATCATCATAGTCAGTCTCTTCCTCCCTCCTCCTACTCATCCCCCTCCTATCGCTCCTCCGCCTCTCCTTCCAGGAGAAGCAGCTGGACAGCTTGCCAGATTGGGGGCGCCCCGGCGAGCTGCCTGGCGGAGACCTGTTCGTCCACGGCAGCGGGGAGTGCGATCAGCTCGGCCTGGGCGACGCGCAGCGGGAGAGGCAGAAGCCCACGCCCGTGAGGGGGCTGCCCCAGGCTGCGGGCAAGATCTGGTGTTCATGAGCCGATAACTACTACAGTCAACGCGCCTAGTAAGGACTCGCGCCTTCATCTAGCATACCCTTGCGTCCTTGCCTCTGTGGCCCGTCCTTTGCCGTTTTCACTGGTCGCCGCCGCCCAAAAAATCCCAACTTCAGCCTCCAAGGGTCGTGCGTCCTTACCACGCGTCCTCAATATACGTTTTGACTGTACTACCCATACCTACCTTTGCGACCCCCAGATTTCTCGGGACCAAAATCCCAGGGGGGAGGGCTACGGGTGCGTGTTGTCGGATGGGGGTGCCCGCCCGAGCGGGGGCCCCCCTCGAGGTCCGACCCTCGCACTCACCTGTACAACGCTTTCATCGCCTTGCCCTTCCTCCCTCCTCCCTCCTCCCTCCTCCCTCCTCCTCCTCCTCCTTCCCCTCCTCCTCCTCCTCCTCCTCCTCCACCTCCTCCTCCTCCTCCTCCTCCCCCTATTTCTCATCCTGAAAGGTTTGAGCGCGTGTTGCCCTTTCATCATGATGTGCGTATCCACTGCGTCTCGGATTTTCGGGTTCCTTGCCGAGGAAGCCCGAGGCGCAGTGGCTGTGGACAGGATCTGGCCCGCATCGAGGCCAGGTGTTCGCCCATGCCCACGGGAGCTCAGGGTATGCGGTGCATGTGCGATGCATCGGCGATGCATCGGCGATGCGGCCCGATGTGCTTGGCATCGCTCGGACGTGGTCGTTATTTCTTTGGCGAGGACCATCGAGGAGCATCCTTGATCATTTGGCGAAATAACCGCGCACGAGACCGAAAAAAACACAGGGAATGGACGTCCGAGCGATGGCCAGTGTGGGGCCCCTTTTTCCCCACGCCGACGTCGCCGGTGCATCGCCGATGCAATGCCGATGCATCGGTGATTCATCGGCGATCTGGCGCGATCCTCCGACCCCATATGCTCTGACCCCATCTAGGAGGCAACCTGACCGAGTCAGGGTGGTCAGCATCCCTCCACCAATCATCCGAGACTCGGGGGCAACAGGGGGGATAGGCAAGGGGGGGACGCATCGATCCCCAATCTCCAATTGATCGCCGACAGGAGCCCGATGACCCTAACCTGCCAAGGAAGGCGCGGATTCACTATCGAAGCCCTGACGCCGATCCAGCGGCGATGCATCGTCGATGCCAGGTCGATGCAGCCCTCCCTGTGCCAGCCTCCCCCCTGTCGCTGCCCCTCCAAGACGCCGCGGGGGCGCGGATGCAGCTCCTGCCCCTTGGCATCGCTCGGACGTGTGTTTTTTTCCCTCGGCGAGGACCATCGAGGAGCGTTCCTGATCATCTGGCGAAATAACCACGCACGAAACCGAAAAATACAAAGTGGATGGACGTCCGAGCGATGGCCAGTGCCCCTCCAAGATGCCGCGGGGGCGCGGATGCAGCTCCCGCCCCGCACAGGCGCGCATCGTGGACCTGGCCGTCGGCGCGCTGCACGTCGTGTGCCTCGCCGCGGACGGCCGCCTCTGGTCCTGGGGCTGCAACGACGACGGGGCCCTGGGCCGCGCCTGCGGCGACACCACGGACTGCGAGCCGCACCCAGTGGATGCCGCCGGGGGGAAAACTGTACCGACCTTAGCAGGGACCATGTCGACTCCTCCGATTCGGTCGATTCGATCTCGGTGGTTGCCGATCCCGACTCCGATTCGGCTTCGGATTCCGAGCTGGACTCCGGCGCCCCAGTGGAGGCCCACCAGGCTGCCGATGTTCGCTGATGCGGCTTCTCCCGAACCAGCTGCCGATCTCCGCCGATCCGAGTCGCTTCGATCGCCGATCCGACGTATCGATTCGATTCTCGGCTCTCCTGCCCTGAGATCCAGTCATTGCAATAGTTCCGCACGGTGCGTTTTCGCGCAGTTTCGAGCCTCGGGAGCCTCAGGGAGCGGTCGGGCTCGAGAGATTCCGCAGGAGGAGGAGGAACAGGAACCGGCCTCGAGTCGAAGATGAAAGGGCCACCTCGGCGGCGCCCCCAGCGCCGCCCCCGGCGCGCCCCGCGCGCCGGGAGGGGGGGGTCCAGCGCGGATCCAAGACATCCGCGCGGAGCACCAACAGTTTATGTTTGTGGCCCTTTTGTTTCTCCCTCTGTTGAGATCTGGACATTGCCATGTCTCCGCACGGGGCGTTTTCGCGCAGCTTCGGGCCTCGGGACCCTGCACGGAACGGTGGGGCTCGAGGACCTCCGCAGAGAGATGGGGGCCGGGGCTCCAGCCGAGTTTGTTCTACGGTGTTGCATTGTTGCTCGTAGCGTCGGATCTCATGGAGGCTAGCGGTGCTGCTGCCCCCCCATAACCTTTCCCGTTTTCGCTTTTTTGGGCCCCCTGCCACGGGCCTTGTCGCCACGGCTGGATCCGCTTCGTCATTCTGGTCAGAGCGCACCCTGGGAGAGTTCTGGGGAGCAGCGTGATCGGTATTTCTACGCCCCTCCCAGAGGAGATGCCCCTTGGCGTCGTCGTTCGGGGGATGTCCTGCGGTGATAACCACACGTGTGCGCTGGACAGCTTGGGCCGGGTCTGGCTGTGGGGGACCTACAAGGACTCCAACGGCCACATTGGCATAGCCCGCAAGAGAAAACACGGCGTGCTCGAGAAGAGCATGGAGCCGGCAGTGATGCTGGAGGGCTGCGACCAGGTTTGGGGGAACGATCAATGACATAAACATACAAACTCGGAGGTCCGCGAGGATTTCTCGGATCGGCGTTGCGGCCCCCTCCCTGGCGCGCGGAGCGCGCCAGGGGCGGCGCCTCCGGCTCCGCCAGGGGGCCCCAGCGCCGATCCGAGAAACCCGCGCGGACCTCCGAGTTTGTACGTTTATGTCGCTGCTCCTTCCCCTGCAGGTGGCCAGCGGCGCCAACCACACCGTGGCCTTGCAGACCAGGCCTCTCCGCAGGGTCTTCGCGTGGGGCTCCAACGGCACCGGCCAGCTCGGCCTCCCCGGGGGCGAGGGCTGCGGGCTGGCGGAGCGCACGCTGCCGATCGCGGGGGGCAGGGCACCGGGCGAGCTGAGGCCGCGGGTGGGGGGCGGCACAGAGGCCTCGGGGCTAGAACCGAAGAAGCACGAGCGTCATAAAACATAAACATGAGAGCGCCATAAGCATAAAGAGAAAGAGGGAAGAAGAAGAAGAAAAAGGGATGAAACAAAGGGAAGAGAGCGCCCGAAGAATCGAGGGAAGAAGGAAAGCGCCATAAAACAGAACCATGAGAGTGCCATACACAGAAAGAAAAGAGGGAAGAAGAAAAAGGGACGAAGAAGGGGAAAGAGAGCGCTCAAAGAATCGAGGGAGAGAAGCGCCATGCACATGAACTTCTGGCGCGCCGCGCGGGATTCTTGGCACCCCCGCCGGGCCCCCACCCCGGGGGTCGGCGCCTCTCCGGCGCCGTCCCCGGGGTGCGCCCCACGCGCCGTGGAGGTGGGGGGGTCCAGCGCAGGGGAAAGAAGTCCGCGCGGAGCGCCAACCTGGCATCGCTCGGACGTGTTTAAGTATTTTCTCGGCGAGGACCATCGAGGAGCATTCCTGATCCTTTGGCGAAAAAGTCACGCACGACACCGAACGAAACAACAGGGAATGGACGTCCGAGCGATGCCAGGCCAAAAGTTTGTGTTTTGGCCGTTGTCTCTTCTTCCCTCGGTATCCTTCGACCAATCCCCATTCGCATCCCCATCCCCGTCGAGACCCCCACCACATTACCACCCCAGTTGGGGACACACCCCTCGAAATCCGAAGGGAGCGACCTACATCCCCATCTAGGGGGGTAACTCGGTCAGTGGGGCCCAGGCCACGCCGCTAAGGGTGGGGTTGGGTTAAACGATACTCATTCTCAGACTGGCCATGAGCAAGACGCCGCGGGATCTTGCCAACGCCGATCTCAGTCGTGGTCCGTGCGGGCCGTCGCCAACTCGCGGGGACGGTCCGCGAGGTGGCGCGGACCAGGATGTACGGTTATCACAGGTCGGTACGACGTTCCCGCGTTCAGTTTTAAGTTGGGCATGTCCTTCTATTGGAGGAATATGTAGAAATAGCCACATAGTTTCCGGACGATGTTTCTAGTGTGTTTGACCCTTTTTAAGTCTGTTTGACTATGTTTAACATGTCTTCCATAATCCGCCTGTAGGAGGACAATGCTATTTTGAGGATTTCATCCAGAATCCGCCTGTAAGAGGACATTCGCGATCTAAGTTCAGTCTTGGTCGCGGTGCCAATTTCACAGTGGAGACCCATGTCAAGAAACACCCTGCTTGCCTCCAGGGTGCCCTGGGTTTCCTGGGTCTCGGTGGTCTTGCGATGGAAAGCGTGACGCTCCCATACCAAGAGTCCACGGGCGTCCTGGGGTCTCAGGGCCGCGTTTCTCACGGAAGGTTTCTTGTGAATTGGCCTCCGCTGCATCTCTCTCCAGATGACGAACGAACAACACACACCCATACTCACAGGGGGGTCGTTGGGAGGAGGGGTCATAGCCCTCTCCGATCCCCCTATGGGTATGGGTGTGTGTTGTTGGTTCGTCTCCAGAGGTGGACGGCCTGCGCCTGTCCCGCGTCATCGAGGCCTCCGGCGCCGAGCGGGGCGCCGAGGCCATGAGGCCGCCCGAGGTCCAGCAGGCCGCGGCGGGCGGCGCCCGGGCGCTGGTGGTGGAGCTCGAAGACAGGGAAGTCCCCAAGCGGGTGGGCCCATTCTCCACCACCACCACCGCAGGCAGGGCGGAGGAGGAGGGAGGATGAGGAGTCCTCCTCCTCCTCCTCATCCTCCTCCTGTCTCCCCCTCCTGCTGTCTCCTCCTCCTCCTCGTCCTCCTCCTCCTCCTCCTCGTCCTCCTCCCTCTCCTCCTCCCTCTCCTACCGATGGAAGCGGTGGTGGAACATCGGCCCATCACAAGCCCGAGAAGCAGGACCTCCTGATGCCACAGGATCCGGGGCTGGGATTCGTCCACACCCACCGCCTGGGGGATCGGTCTTCGGAGACCTCGGAGGGCGGTGGATATGCAGACATTTGGGCGCCAGAGGGGCCCAAGCAAAATCCGCATCTGCCGCACTCATGGGGGCCCAGCACTCCGGGGCGGCGGATCTGGACAACCCCCCGCCTCGCCCAGGAGGTGTCGCTCGACGCCGTCCGCGCCGGCGTGTCGGGCGTGTTTGCAAGCGCGGACTGCACGTTCCTCGTCGCGGAGGACTCCACGGTGTACGGCTGCGGCCTCAACGGCGACGGGCAGGTCGGGCTGGGCTTCATGAGCATGGCAGTGCTGGCCGTGCGGGAGGTGCCGGGTGCGGCCGGCGCGTCGTGGCTCGGCGGCGGCTTGCACTTCACGGCCGCCCTGGTGGGTGGCAAGGCTCGGGGGCCGCCAGTTGTGCGCCTGCGCCGATCGTGGCCAGGCCAGTCTTGGGCCCGAGATCGGTGCGCATTCCGAGGAGGGCGAGCCGGGACCACGGCAGGCCTTCTGGAGGGGCCCCTCGTCGTCACGGCGGGATGCGGCTCGGGAAGCCGGTGCGTTTGGGCCCCGGGAGGGGTCTAGGGGCTGGCGTTGTGTCGTTGAGTTGCCATGGTCTCGATTCGCCCTGCTCCGGTGGATGCAGTGGAGGCACATGCCAAGAAGCACCCTGCTTGCCTCCAGGGTGACCTGGGTGTCGTGGGCTTCCACGGTTTTCCCATGGAAAGCGTGACGCTCCCACACCAAAAATCCATGGGCGTCCTGGGGTCCCAGGGTAGGATTTCAAATTGAAGGCTTCTGGTGGACTAGCCTCCACTGTACATGTGTAGGCATCCGTTGCGAACCCTGGGATCGAGGGCGTGCGCACCGATCCCGGGCCCTGGAGCGGGCCCGAGCGCTGCAGATCTGCAGGCGTTGGCGTCCTCCCCGCAGGTGCTCACCTGGGGCAAGGCCGACGAGACGGGCCACGGCCTCGGGCACTCGGCGCCCCCTGTCCTCCAGCCCCGCGCGCTGGCAGGCCTGCCGGAGATCCGCGCCCTGCGCTGCGGCAACAGCCACTCCCTCGCCTGCTCGGCGCGGGGCGACGCCTTCGCCTGGGGCTGCGGCCTCACGCACCAGCTGGCGAACCGGCCCAAGGACTTCCTGGACCCCTCGGACGCGGACGAGGAGCCGGGCGACGAGCTGCGGCCGTACTGCATCTCGTCCAAGCAGCTGGAGGCTTACCAGCCTGGAACATATCCCTATCCCTATGCTGGGCGTGTCCTCATTACGATGCCAATCTTAGGGATTCCCGCATTTTTTGAGGGCGAATCCATAAGATTGTCATCGCCTTTTGGCGTGTCAATCTTAGGGATAGGGATACGTTCGAGGCTGGTAAGAGGCCAAGTTCGTGCTCCTGGCGGACGGCGGGGCGCAGCACAGCGTGGAGCTCGCGTGGAGCGGCGAGTACTGCAGGGTCAGCGCGGACGTCGCGGCCCCGCCGGCCGCAGGGTGCGAGGCCGCCCCCGCGGGCGCGGAGGAGCAGCCACCCGCGAAGAGGCCGAGGGCGGAGGCGCCCTCCGGCGCCCCTGCGGCGGGCTTCGCCTACGACGAGCAGAGATGGGAGGGTCTGCTGGCAGAGGCTGAAGTCCAATGAGTGGCGAAGCGTCCTGGCTCGCCTATAGCCCTAGCAAACAATGTTCTAAGAACCTCTTGTGGTATCCACGAAATGTTCGTAGAACATTTCTGGCTGGGACTGCTAATGCTCTAAGAAAATTGTTTTGTTCTTGCATCATTTCTGGGTTCTAAGAGCATTTCGTGGTTGGACTATAGGAATGCCGGGACGGTCGGTCCCTGCTCAATAAGTCGGGCATGTCCATCTACAGGAGGCATATGCAAAAAGAGTCCAGGAATAGTCCGGGGACGATTGTTCGAGGATGTTTGATCATTCGGGGGTATTGTTGGGGGGACTATTTGTAAACTTTCGTCCAAAACCCGCCTGGAGGGGGGCGTGCCCGACCTAAGCAAAGGCGCAGAGGGAGCAGAGCGAGCCGGGCCACGGCACACCAGTGGAGGTGATCCACAGCGTGTTCCTACGAGGCAGGCGGCCCCAGACGGGCGTGCCGCCGCCCCGCCGCCGGTGGCAGGCGCCGGCCGAGGAGGCGGGCGGCGCCGAGGAGGCGGGCGGCGCCGCCGCGCGGCGGCGGCCGCCGCCGACGGGCGACGCGGAGGCGAAGCGCCCGAGGAGGGCCAAGGTCGGGGGCAACGACAGGGGGGGATTGGCCCCGGGGGGGGAGCATCGGCCCCCCATCGCCCCTCGATCGCCGACAGGGGCCCGATGGCCCCACGCCGCCCAGGCAGGTGCGGAGTCACCATCGGGCGGCGAAGCGCCGATCCATCGGCGACGCATCGCCGACGCCAGGTCGGGGCAGCCCCCCCTACGTGCCCATGCCCCGCTGTCGTTGCCCCTCGCAAGGGAGACGAGCTGCGGGCGGCCGTCGCCGGGCCCGCGGCGTGGCGGTCCGTGCTGCGCGGGCGGCAGCCGCTGGGCCGGGTCGCGACCATGGGCGACTGGCTGAGGGCCAGGCCCTGCGCGTGACCGTTCGCGCGGGCTGGGCCTTCGGCGCGTGCGGCGGGCGGGTCGGCGAGGCGGCTTCTGTGCGGGCGCCCGCCGGCGTGAGCGAGGCCGAGGGCGGAGTCGATGATGGTGAGGCTGACGCTGGTGACGATGATCCAGGCCTCCTAAATTGGAGTCGGAGTAGATGGGGTCGGAGGATCGTGCCGCGTCGCCGATGCATCGCCGATGCGGCTCGATGTGGAGCCCGATTCGCTTCACGTCGACGTGTCGCCGATGCATCGCCGACGTCGACGATGCGATGCATCACCGATGCATCGGCGATGCGGCGTGATCCTCCGACCCCAACCTCCCACCCCATCCAGGAGGCCTCTACATGACGATGACGAGATGGGCGACGAGATCAAGAGAAGGTTGATGACGGTGGTGGTGGTCGTGGTGGTGGTGGTGGTGGTGTTGGTGGTGGTGTTGGTGGTGGTGGTGAAGTTGTTGATGAGGGGTAACTAGAAGGGGGAGGTTGGCGTGGAGGACGGTCGATGCAGCGCGGAGCGGACGGGAGTCTTCGCTCGACCGCCGCGGCTGTGATGGTGGCGGTGGCGGCGGTGATGGCGGCTGCTACGACGAGAAGCCACCATCATCGGTGGCGGCGGTGATGGCGGCTGCTACGACGAGAAGCCACCATCATCAGAGCAGGCACCAGCAGAGTCAGGATTTAGTGGACGAAGATCAGGAAATCGCAGACATGGATCAAGGGGGCGTGGAATTTGCGACGAGTCCCGTTGCCACGGGAAATCTGTGATCTCCGCCGCCGAGCGAGGCGGCACCGGCCGCATTTTGGGGAGGGCATCCCCCCCTAGACCATGGATTTGGCGACCGCGCGCCAAATCCATGGATCGCTAATCCATGTTTGCGCGCCCCCGAATTTAGTGGAAGAAGAACGGTGTACCATATTCGTCCGCAGACGGGGACGCCTGCCCCAGGGCGACCAGAAAGTTGTTACCCCGACGTGCCACCGCAGATGTGTAAACCTTCCAGCCGCCATCGGGCAGACGTCCCGAACGGCGAACAAGTTTATGCTATACACTTCTTTCTCCGCTAAATCACGGGCCGCTCAGTCCCACCGACAAGTCCAGCCCCGATCCCGGCGGGGAATTCACACTGACCAGGGAGATCAGGAAGGCACGGCGGCCGCGTCTCGAGCCCATCACCCCTCCCGCCAGCGTGCCATCGGGCCAGATCCATATTCTGCGGGCCCAACCGTCTCCATCCTCGTGGGTCGAGGATCGAGAAGGAGAGGCCTTCCTCTCCCTTCCTCCTCGCGCACGCGCGTCAGGGGCAGAGTTAAGGGGGCATAGGCTCAGGCGGGCATGCATCGACCCTCCAATGGCCCGTTCATCCTCTGATACCGGGCCACAGCCCCGCCCCGCCTAGGAACGTGCGGTTTCGCTATCGGGGGCACATCGCCGATCTTTCGGCGATGTATCTCCGATTCATGCTCCATGTTCCCCCCGCTGAGCCAGTCTCCGAAGTTCAGGAGGGACAACCTGTGTTTACGTCGCAGCGCGGCAAAGGCAACCCGTACGCGCGCTATAGCGGTCTGGGCAACCAGACGGGAAGATCACACAGCGGGCGCGATTTCGACGACGACGACGACCACGATGACGAAGTCTTCGACGACGACGTCGCCGAGAAGGAGAGAAGACCAGAGGACTCCCGAGGTATCCCTCCTCTTCCTCTTCATCCCCCTCCTCCTTGTGGAGTATGCGGGTAGCTTCCTGGCGGATGGCAACAACTCCTTGCCCCCTCCTCTCGGGGATACGTAAGACTCGAGCTCGCCGGAACTCGGGCTTGCCTGCGTTAATTTGACGGGCTCGTCCTGGATTGTGCCGGTCCAGTTTTCGTGGGATGTCTGCAGCGGTGGTTCTCGTCAAATCTCAGATTGGGTCTCGTCATTCTCCTGACGGCCCGTCGGGCCAACCCGAGTCCCCCGAACCCGAGTCTTACGTCTCCCTTGGGCGTCGCGCGCTTGACGAGCTCTGCGTCCGGGGCATCCGCCGGCCGCCAACTGCGGATGCGTTTGAACGACGCGTCTGTCCGCCAGTTCCTCCTCCTCCTCGTCCTCGTCGTCTTCCACCACCTCTCACCACCAACCGAACCACCCCAACCCAACCCGAAGGCCCGAATTTGCCCTCCATTCCCAGTGGGGGGGGCGTCGGGGAAGATTCGGGGACCCCTGAACGGTGTCGTGACCACACCGTGTTGTGAGTTGGTAGCGGTTCTGGGTCACCGCACGGTTTTGGGATTTGGGTCGTTTTCCGAGGATGTCTCGGACGGCTGGGGCCTCCAAGGTCCAAAAACCGTGTGGTGATGAACCGTGCGGTGAGGTCCTTCGGGATTTTGAGGTCACCGCACGGTCTACCACCGCACGGTTTTGGGACCCCCAGAGCATTGAAAAACACATGGGAAAACGTACCCCCCAAACCCGAAAATGGGATTTTCGGATTAGGTTTGGGTGGTCTGGTATGCAGTCATCCTCGGCCTCGTACTTGTCATCCTTCTCTGCGCGATCTCCCGACGACGAAGACGAGGAGCTGCACCAGCAGCGGCCGCGCGGCCTCAGGAGCGGGTCGGGGGCCTCCTGGTCGACGCTATCTGCTTGCAGGAGAGCCTGTTTTTGCCCTGCGCCGCACCAGCCATCGACGACGACGACGACAACGAAGATGACGACGACGACGACGACGACGACGACGTAGACGTAGACGTAGACGTAGACGTAGACGTAGACGTAGACGACGATGATGAGGACGACGACGACGACGACGTCCGCGACGAAGACGACGTCATCGTGGTCGCCGGCGTCTGCGTCAGCGCCCCTGGGTGGAGAGAAGCAGGGCCGAGGGAGAAAGGGGCGAGAGGGGGAGGAGTGAGGGAGGTTGAGGGAGGAAGGTCTCAACTCGAATCCCATTCGGTATTGTTTATGTTTGTTTACCTGTGTATATCAGCACAGAGCAGAGTAGAGAATGTGAAGCAGTGTGCATTTACCATGTTGTATGACCCTGACTGTTTGTGATCAAGGGGCCCCTGAGTCACGGAAGAGGTTGCGTATCGCTTGGTTGTTTTGACCAGAAGTTGGTATCCCAGAGTATTTGTCCTACGACAGTCCCTGAATAGATTGAGTGTGCCCTCGTCGATTGATATTGGTAGCGGAGCGGTGATCCACCCCATTGGCCCCCTCGCTTTCAGCCGCCATGTCCGCCACACCCAGTGGGGGTGCCCGCATGCGCCCGCCGCACGCAGTACAGCGCTTCGTGGCCCCATAGAGAGCTCAACCGAATGCCCCGGTGGGGAACCCGCATGCGTCCGCCACACCCAGTACAGCGTTTCGTGGCCCCACAGGGGGCTCCACGGCCCCAGTGGGGGTGGCCACAGCGTCTGCCACACCCATTTCGGCGCACCTCTCACGTTTCGTGGCCCTACAGGGAGATCCACCGAAGGCCCCAGTGGGGGTGCCCGCATGCGTCCGCCACACCCATTTCGGCACACCCTTATGCCGGACAAGGACAAGGCAAAGGGTAAACGTCACGGTGGCCTCACTGGCTCAATACCAGAGAAGCAGAAGAATAAGGATTAAGAATTCGGTGGTGGAACCGGTTCAGCAGTTGATTCAGGCATGGGGTCGGAAAGTGGGGCGCTCGTTGCAGTTTCCCCCCCACAGTGGTTCCAGGATTTTGAGCGGCGTCTTTCCAACCATATCCAGGGCAGCACAAACGACCTGAATGAGTTCAAGCTAATTGTGGATGAGGCCAGGAACGAGGCGGGAGAAGCAAAGCTGAGGACGTCGAATAACGTATCGACCAGGTAATTAGAGTCGGACATGGAATTTCTTAAAGCTGAGCTCCATGCGGCCTACGTTAGCAAGCAGGAAATGAGGGACCAGGTCGAGGCAATCATCGAAGAGAAGCTGACAGTCATTTGCGACCGCCCCCAAGGAAAACCATGTCCAGAACATCCCGGGGGACCAGGACGAAAAACGAGACGTGCAGGTTATCGCGGGTGGGTTAAACGAGGAACCGAACGGACACGCACTCGTTGGAAAGCTGAAGACGATCACAGAGGCCATGAACATGTCGAGTAAGAGCGACGATAGTTTCACTTACGCGGGCCCTTCCAATATTGGCGTGGTCTAAGTCAAATCCACGCTCGGCAAAGTTGGTTTTCGTCGCAAGGTGCGTGAGCAAGACAGGTGGTGGGACGACAATTTTACCATGTGGGCGAAGAACAGTACAACTATGGAGCAACGCGCCGTGGACACGACATTGGGGCACAGAAAGCAGACTCATGAAGGCGGGGCACCTGCAGAGTACGATCCGCATCGGATGGGGTTCTGGCGCGGTCAAACTTACAGGACAAGTTGTAGCTGAGGTCGACATGAATGGTGCCATCACGGCGCATGACGATGGGAAAGATGGCCAGGGCAAGGTGGAGACGTCCATGAAGGAATGGAGGCAAGTTCGCGATGACGATCTTTGACAATGTCGTCTTCCGACAAGTGACCCACGCGGCTTCATCGCCGGCTGTACGGTACCAAGTACCTTTACCACGAAGGCGGGAGGACACGGTATTTATACAGACATTGCCGGAGATTTCCCGATCGCGGCGCTGCGACACCAGGCGCCTGCTATACCCAAATCTTCACACCCGCAGTCTTCAATTCTTGGTTCTCCATCTTCTCCACCTCGACGCTCGCATTTTTCATCATGCCATTCTGCTTCGCGTGCCCAGGATACTTGCGTGATCCTGAGCAATGGGGGCCGCGCCGACGAGTTGTTTACATAGCTATCGACAAGCCATTGGGCTTTTGTGACTCCCAACGAGACGCAGCGGATCATCAGACACGGGTTCTTGACCACATACGACCGCCATGCAATTACGGAATGTGGGTACGCTGTACGCTGACAACCACAGATGCGTGGGCATCGCAGCCCAATGTAAGTGGGTACGCCGTGCACAAGTTTTTCACAATGTTGATGAGCAAGCAATTTGCTTATGTTAAATTGGGGAGGGGCGCCAGCGCTCTCCAACAGTTGCTGCGCATTTCTTTCATGGAGGTTACGCGGGCAAGCATTTTCAGCACTTGCACGACGCCCTGACGCGCACCGCCAGGACAGCCAATGGGGATCATCGCACGGCTATCATTGGAGCCGACTGCAAGGCGGAAGTTGGGCAGCAAACGGACGGGGATACCAACCGCATCATTGGTCAGCGCGGCTATTGCGCCACGGATGCCCGGGGGCTCTCGTTTAACCAGTGGGCGATAAAATCGCGATTGCTAGCGCAGCCACCAGCTCATTCTTTTACTAGCGCAGCCACCAGCCCCAGCGGCGAATGCCCAACACATTCTTTTTCTAGCGCAGCCACCAGCTCTACACGCCCATGTCCCCACCAAAAAGCAAGCATGCAAATTGATGATATGTTGGCCGATAAGTTGGCATGGGCGCGCGCGCGATCGCGAGGCAGCTCCTTGCGCCGACCTCCGTTCCGATCATCGCGCGCTCCGTCGTCGCATTCCTTGGCTTTCGACGCCAGCGCAGGCGCCGGGCAAACTCAAATCGAAGCAGAAGTCTAGGAGGGCAGTGCCAGCATGGACGCCTGATCGCCCCGCTGATTACGCCATTGCGCCCGCAGACAGCTTGGGGCGCGTGCTCGCGCGCCGCCGGCCCCAGATCACATGCGAGCTGATTGAAGAGCTGTTCCAAGGTGCCCCTAAACGCGCATCTAGTACGAATGACACTTGGCGCCAAGCGCGAGCTGGATCATCTGCAAGAGCACGCGCGCTGATCAAGGGACGACAAGACATGTTTATGGAAGATGATGTGGCTCGGCGGCATTTGAACGGGCGAATCAAGCAGGAAAACCGCACCATCAAGAGAACTTGCAGGCGAGCGGTCGCCGACTACATTTTTTCACAAACTCCGCGGCGCAATGAACATCTTCGGCGTCGAGTCGAACACGCGCGAGGATTTCATTGCGCAGGTGACGACCCACGGCTTTTGCGTCGTTCGTAATCAACAACATATCGCTGATATTTTCGCCGATTCTGCCAGGCGCTGCACATGGGCGCGCATGAGGGTGACGCGTCGACCCAGATGACCGACAGGAGCGCTTCAACAATGCCAG
>CAUYUJ010009091.1:186333-203833 GCA_963575745.1 Prorocentrum cordatum | reverse complement strand
TTCGGGAGTCCGAACCCGAGTTATCCCGGGCCCGAGGTACCCCGGATATTTCGGGCGTCCAGAGCCCCGAATCATCAGGGGTAACTCGGGTCAGGGCTAACTCGGGTTCGTTTTTCGGATACCCAAACCCGAGTTACCCCGGGCCCGAGTTACCCCGGATAACTCGGGCGTCCAATTGAGTGACAGTGTCATCCGTTTCCCGGGGGGCGGGAGGGGCAGATGTGATTGGAGGCAAACCGCACCCACTGTAGTCGCCGACAGAGGACGGACAGGTGAGGTGGAGGTCTCGAGCTGTGCCTCCTGGCGGGGCGCCGAGGATATCTGAGAGGGGGAGGTGGTGCTTCTCTTGTCTCTGCTCGTGCCTGTCGTCCATCCAGTGGTCGCAACACTCAGGAGGGGAAAAAACACACAGACACAATTAATCGTCGATTCCCCAGAAAATATATGAAAATATCGGAAGTCGGGGGGAAGACAAAAACCAAGAAAACATGGGAAAATATGTGGAATCCTTTTATTTGTGTGTATTTCTTTGTGTGTCCTGGGGCCCCTTCAATTTGAGAGGGGGAGGTGGTGCTTCTCTTGTCTCTGCTCGTGCCCTGTCACCCATCCGGCGATCGCAACACATGGATCAAGGGGGCGTGGATTAGCGACGGGTCCCATTTCCATGGGGAATCGCGGATTTCCGCCGCCGAGCGAGGCGGCACCGGCCGCATTTGGGGGAGGGCATGTCCCGCGATCCGTGGCTTTGGTGACCGCGCGCCAAAGCCATGGATCGCTGATCCATGCTTGCGCGCCCCCGAGCTGGGGTGATGAGGATACTGCAAAGGGGGAGGTGATGCACCGATCCGGGCAAGGCCGATCCTTGACCTAGGATCGGTGCATTATGCCCTCCTGGCCAAGGTCGGAGGGCGTCTGCACCGATCCTGGTTTCAGGATGGGCCTGGCCAGAATCGGTGCATGTGCATAGTTCCCTTTCCTCCCTATGAGGATACTGCAAAGGGGGAGGTGAGGTTTCTCTGTTCTCTGCTCGTGTCCTGTCGTCCAGTGTGTCACGCGTTGCTGCGCGCGGGGGCGGAGGCGGCGGCTTCCGACGCCAATGGACGCTTCGAGCCATCGACCCGGTGGCCTGCGCAAGAAGGGACAGTGGAAGCCCATTCCAAGGAGTACCCTGCTTGCCTCCAGGGTGCCCTGGCTTCCTTGGGCTCCGAAGATTCTGCGATAGGAAGAGTGACGCGACCGTGCAAAAAATCCATGGGCACCCTGGGACTACAGTGCTGAGTTTCTTGCGGGAGGTTTCTGGTGGTCGAGCTCCTACTGTACCCCTTGGGCCTCCTGGGAGGCCCTCGTCGCCACAGTTGGATTCGCCTCGAAATTATGATCAAGAATGCACCCCGGGAGAGGTCCGGGGAGAAGGGGGGTCGGGCGGGGCCAGCCGGAGCCAACCGCGGCGATCTCCGATGTCGAATCGACTCTGGACGGTTCGCTGGCGGTCCGAGCCGCTCCCGATCCCGATCCCGTTTCTTCGATTCGACAAGCTCGGGCATGCCTCTTCTCCAAGAGGTTTCAGGCGAAGATCTTCGGAGGGATGTCGCTCCAGACGGTCCCCGAGTGCTCCCATAGCGGTCAGGGTCGCCCTGGGACGGCCGCGGGGTGTTCTCCAGAACCGCCGGAGCTCAGAGGTCCCCGGCGTGTCCCGGGTCGATGTTGTCTTTGTCCTCGCGTTGTTTTTAAAGGGGTCGGAGAAGAGGGGGGTGATGACTAGGGGGGGGTGGATATCATGGCGTGGGCCATGATATTTCCCCAGATTTCATGGCGCCCCTTCTTATTCCATTACGTCCCTGGTCCCCCCGCTGGGCCGCGCACATGCCGCCGGTCATGATTTGCACCCCCCCCTCTTGGACACCCCCTTCTTGGCCGCTCCCGTTTTTAGGGGTCTTCCACCTCTCGCAATGAAGCAAGGGGGCCCTTAGGACCCAGATCCCCATCGCGTCGTGAGCAGAAACCTTTAGGACAGCCAAGACTCAACAGAGTGTCCCTGGTACAACGGAGTTTTTCGCATTCGTTGTGGGGTGGGGGGTTGTCCTTGGGATGTGGGGGTGGGGGAGAAGGAATCCTTGTGTATTCCACCACAAAGTGAATCCCTAGTACTCCGACACAAGATGAAACCTTTAGCAGCTAGCACTCCGCCACAAAAGAAATCCTCTTGTATTCCACCACAAGAGAATTTCTTGTGTATCCCGCCACAGGGAAAACGTTTACATTCCACCATAGAGGGACTACTACTGTATTCCGCAAGTGAGGAAATCCTTGTGCAATTACAGAAAAAGAGGAATTACTTATTGTGTAATCTGCTTCATACGGAACTATGTTGCATTATGCCACAAAAGCCATATTAATGCATTCCGCCACTAAAGAAATCCTTGTGTAACCCTCCACAAAGGGAGTAGTTGTGCATCCTGCCACAAGGAGTTTATGAGTTTTCCACCACAAGAGGAATTTGTTCTGTTCCGGCACAAGAAGTTTTTTTGATTTTGCAATATCTCACAAAAAGAAGTAGTTATATTGGAATTGATGGAGTCTTTGAGAACCTCTGTTTGCACAGGATTATAACGGTGTTGTAAGGATAGATATTGGTTTCGCCTGTGACTCCACAGCGTCGTTGCTCTTTTTATATCACAAAATCTGGCGGTCGCACCCCACATGAAAATCCTCTCGGCTAGTCTGGAAATGCCCCTCTCCGTCGTCCTCGTGATTGGTGGCGCGTCCTTACTGTCTCCTCTGCATATTTCTCCTTCTTCGCCCTGGCGCAGGCCCTTATCCCGCTCCCTACGTTGCCCCCTGCTCGCCCTCCTGTTTTTGTTTCGCCCCCCCGCCACCTTTCCCCCTCTCTAGTGCACGAGCGCGCGTGCCGATTTCCCTCGGCGCCGTCGCCGCCTCGGCCAGCACGGGCGCATTCCCGAATGGCCACATCGCGCAGCTGTTGGGGCAATCCCGCGGGCCAGGCCTTTGGGACAACCCTGCGAGCTGCTCGGGCGCGGGAGCAAACCTTCGGAACAAACCCGCAGGCACCGAGCGCCGTTTCGCCCCAGCGCCGGCCACATCAATGATTTCGAACGTCGTTTTCGCTGCAGCGCTGGTCACAGATATGATTGCGCCAGTCACAGATTCGAGTACGACGGTTGTTTTTGCATCACCGCCGGCCACAGACACGATTGCGATTGTTGTTCTCGCGTCAGTGCCAGCCACATCCACGATTGTAAATGTTGTTTTTTCGCTTCGGTGCCAACCACAGTCATGATTGCGAAAATCGTTTCCGCTCCAGCGCTGGCGACATCCACGGTTGCGAGTTCGGTTCTCGCCTCAGCGTGGCCCACATCCACGATTTCGAAAATTGTTCTCGCCTCAGCTGTGGCCAGATTCCTCACCGGAGCCGAACAGGGATCAGTGATACATTTGGCACTTACGCATTCGCTGCGTGCTGCAATGTCGCTCCACTTCGGTGCACCATTTGCTACATCATGCGCGCGTGACGCACTGCTGTCGCCCAGCCGTTGGTCACGTCAGATTACATTCGTCAGGTTCGGATTGGCGCAGTGTCGACCTGGGTTGTGTCCGGTTCGGTTACGGATTTGCCTGGTTAGGGGCCGGGCTTGCATTCAAGACAGAGAACTCGTTGAAACTTGACAACATGTCGCCAGCCCTTCGATGTACGGTGGCGGGTGTACGCGTACACGTGCAATCACTATTCCCACCCCGCGTCATGGCAGAGCCGTCGTTTTTTTCGAGCAGCGCCAATACCCCCCAGTGACGCACCGTTGCCGTCGCCGTCGCCCCCAGCATCCGCTCCAGGATGTGACCGCTGGTTTCCGCGACCTCGTCGTCACCACTCTGCAAATGGATGAGGTGACGGTTGGCGCGCAGGCGTTGACCAAGCAGGACGTACCGTTTGTTGTGGCTGATCATGGGGAACGGATGATTCGATGGACTACGTGGGAAATGGGGAAGGGAGAGAGAGAGGGAGAGAAAGAAAAAAAGACGGAGAGAGAGATGAAAATACACAAACAAACAAACCACATGGTGGATGGAATGCGAGATGGATACATGCATGCGCCGCTGAAGCAAATCATGACGGCCATAGCATCTTGCCACGCGCTTCGTCCCCCTGCCTTTTTCCCCCTTTCCTCCTGCTCCCTGCCGCTGTCTCCTCCCGGTTCCCCTCCCGCGTGCCCGCCAAACCCGCCAGCCGCAGCGGCCACAGCCTCCCGCCTGCGCCTTCGTCGTCGTCGTCTTGCTTCTCCCGTTCCCCCCTCAGCCGGGCAAAAAAAACATGCTTGAGAGCAGCGTGGAGCTTCTAGCGCCGTCGTCCTACATCCTAGGCTTCCTAGATGGGGTCGGAGTAGATGGGGTCGGAGGATCGCGCCGCATCGCCGATGCATCAGGGATGCATCGGCGATGCGGCTCGATGTGGGGCCCTATCTTCTCCACGCCGACGTCGCGGATGTACCGACGACGTCGCCAGTACATGGCCGATGGATCGCCAATGCATCGGCGATGCGGCGAGATCCTCCGACCTCATCTGCTCGGACCCCATCTGGGAGGCCTCTGGAGGAGGCAGGCGCGAATCTCCAGAGGCCCATCTAGGAGGCCCCCAGAGGAGGCAGGTCCGCCGAATATTTGTTCCGCGCGAGGCAGGCGCAGTCTCCAGAGGCCAGCTGCCCCTGTGCCGAATACAGTGCCGTTTTTTATACATGCTCTGCGTGCGGATCATGTATTAAGCATGCAGGGCTCTAGTATTAAAAACAACGATGAGTTCATGCATACATTTATTCATACATTAATCACTGATTAAAAATCCTATATGTTAAAACATCCGACGTGTTAAAAACTGCCCTGTATGGGCAGCCAGAGGCTGGCCCCGCGTCGCCCGCGGCGGGGCTCGCGGCGGCGCGAGGCCACGCGCGGGGCCCGGGCCTCCAGCGTCCTGGGCCGACGGAGCTGCGGACGGAGGTCTGCGCAGTCGGAGGGACTCCTCGTCCTCGTCGTCGTCGTCGTCGTCGTCGTCCTTCTCCTCCTACTCCTCCTCCTCCTCCTCCTCCTCTTCCTCATCCTCCTCCTCCTCCTCGACCTTGTCCTCCTCTTCCTCCTCCTCCTCGACCTTGTCCTCCTCGTCGTCGTCGTCGTCGTCGTCCTTCTCCTCCTCCCCCTCCTCCTCCTCTTCCTCCTCCTCTTCCTCCTCCTCTTCCTCCTCCTCCTCCTCCTCGTCCTCGTCGTCGTCGTCGTCCTTCTCCTCCTCCCCCTCCTCCTTCTTTTCCTCCTCCCGCAGGCGGACCTGCAGCGTTGGGAGGAGGTGGAGGTTTTCCTTCGTGCCCGCCTGTGCCCTCCAGGGCCTCGGCCCCCCCCCTTCCCCTTTTTTTGCAGGAAGCCTCATTCGGGGCGATCGACACGGGTACGGAAACAACGGGTACAAGGTTCGGGCCGAACGAAATGGGGGGATTGGGAAAGGGGGGTTACGAAATCTGCTGCATGCAGCTGGTTTCGGCCCCACCGAGGGGCCCGTTCCTCGATAGATGGGCGCCTCCCGGCGCCAGGAGGCGCCGGGAAAATCAGCTACGCGAGCTGATTTTCAGACCCCCCTTTGGCCATCCCCCCCCTTTCGCCCGGCCCGAAAGGTCCAACAGCAGTTCTGGTTCATTCTGAAAAAGGCTTCGTTGTTAGCAAGGCCGCGGCCGTTGTCCATTTGAGACAGAAGGCCGCCTGCCCAAGTGCGGCCGTTGTCGGTTTGGGATGGCATCTGCTGTTGGGCATCGTACCCATTTCCTTCGTACCCGCTTCCGGTGTCCAAACTCATGCCGCTTCATCCATCCTCTCCTCAGGCAGGGAAAAACACACAAACACAATTAATCGTCGATTCCCCAGAAAACATGGGAAACGATGGGAAGTGGGGGGGACACAAATCCAATTGGAAAGTATGGGGAATCCTGCTATTTGTGTCTATTTATTTGTGTGTCCCAGGGCCCCTTCAAAGGTACCCATGGCCCATAGCTCTACCCTTCGCTCGTTCTCCCCTCCTTCGGCCTCCCTGGGAGGCGCTCGTCGCAACCGCTGGCTTCGCCTCGAACTTCTGGTCGGAACGCACCCCAGGCGAGGTCTGGGGAGTAGCGGCATCGGTATGTGTTTGTGTCCCCGCTCCCCCCCCCCCTCCCAGCGCTTTTTGTCCCCCGCCGCCCCCCCCCTCCCTCACTCCGCCGAGGACTCTTGTCCTGTTGATTTTCGCCTCAGGAGGAGGAAGAGGAGGAGGAGGAGGAGGAGGAGGAGGAGGAGGAGGAGGAGGAAGGGGGAGGAGGGTAAGGAGGAGGAGGAGGAGGAGGAGGAGGAGGAGGAGGAGGAGGAGGAGGAGGAAGCCGTGCCAGCCTCGCCAGCCAGCAGCTGGCCCCCTGGCTCCGCCAGGGGCGCTGCCCATGCCGACGCGGCTCCGTCGCGCCCAGCCCCAGAGGAACGGGGGGGGAAGGGACCATCGAGGAGCATTTTTCCTCGGCGAGGACCATCGAGGAGCATCCTCGACCATTTGGCGAAAAACACACGCACGAAACCGAAGAAAACACAGGAAATGGACGTCCGAGCGATGGCCAGAGGGGGGGGAAGGGAAGAGACTGGGCAAACGGGCGGCGCTGCCAGAGTTCCACCTCCCCCCACCGAGGAGGCGGAGGAGGAGGAACTGGGAAGGCAGGGATCCAGTGAAACAGGGAGGGAGGAGGAGGAGGAGGACCCGAGTAGTCCCAGGCAGGATTCCGGCGATCGCAGACATGGATCAAGGGGGCGTGGATCAGCGACGGGCCCCGTTTCCATAGGAAATCGCGGATTTCCACCGCCGAACGAGGCGACACCGGCCGCACTTTGGGGAGGGCACTTCCCCCGATCGATCCCTGGATTTGCGCGTCCCCGAAGGATGCATCAACGATAGCGCATGTGCCCTTCACTAGAGGTCCCTGCCCCGACACCTCTGCGCTGCCGGGGAGGGGCGCCCCACGGCCGTGGAAAGACGTCAGAGCCCCGGCGGGCCTGCCCCGGCCGGCGAGAGCCCGGTCTCGAACGAGATCCGTTCCAGCCTTGTGGCCACCGGACATGCAGGGACGAGGAGGAGGGAGGGCTACAGAGCTCAATAGGGGAACGAAAACTTGCATAAACATAACAACTCGGAGGTCCGCGCGGATTTCTCAGAGCCGCGCTGGACCCCCCCTCCCTGGCGCCTCGGCGCCGGCGGCGCCGCCAGGGGGGTCCAGCGCGGATCCGAGAAATCCGCGCGGACCTCCGAAATTTTACGTGTATGTCTTGATTCGATTCCCTGCACAGCTCAAGGAGTTGTCCAGCAAGGGCCACGTCATTGTGAGGAGCCACCCCGTAACCGCTCGACCACTCGCAGGCTCTTTCGGTACGAGGGGGGGCTGTAGTCCAAAGCTTTTTGCCTGGACCCTCCAGAAGATTGCTGTGCTGGGTGCGAGGCCAGCTGGGAACACAGGCCTACTC
The DNA here is from genome assembly GCA_963575745.1 of Prorocentrum cordatum. Taxonomy (NCBI): domain Eukaryota; class Dinophyceae; order Prorocentrales; family Prorocentraceae; genus Prorocentrum; species Prorocentrum cordatum. Next base: position 196,309 of record CAUYUJ010009091.1, on the reverse strand, counting down.
CAGCTGGACCGACCACAACATGCAAGCTTCTTCGCTGGCCTGCACTCGCCCCTGGCCTCTCCCCATGATGCTCTCGACCTCCAATCCGAAGCCAGCGAAGCCTCCAGACGCCAACCTGCAGGTCTGTACTTTCTTGCATCGGCTTAGGCCGATGGCAGGATCAGCCAGGAGATGCCCGTCCGCCTTTGCCACTGACACGGGGCGCCAACCGCTGCACGGACACCAGGGCGGGGAGACGAATGAGGAAGAGGCGATCCTCCTCCTCAGCCTCCTCCTCCTCCTCCTCGGCCTCATTCCTCTTCGTTCTCCTCCCCCGCCGGTGCTTGGCATCACCGGGGGCGTTCAAGCAGGCCACTGGAACCCAGCGCTGACCGCACTCTTTGAGGCCCGCACGGGCTCTCCTGTAGAGGCCCCGAAAAAGCCTTCGCAGAGTGGCTGCTTCTCTAGCCTGGGACAGGCACCCAGCGGGCCACAGACACACCCGCGTGGACACGGACACACACACACACGTTCGGCCTTCCGCCTCCGCATCCTCTTTCGCTTCCTTCTCCGCGTCCCTTTCCCCAAGGGCATAAAAAAAACGCCCCTACCCTGGTTTACGAGGCGTTGTGCGCTGAAACTCATGTGGGTTGACAGGGTAATCCCTGCGTGATGTGCCACGTCCTGGCGGCTCCAGGCTTTGGGGGTCCCCGGGAGGTTTACAGACCACGCACTTGTAACCCAGGGCAGGGTCGTTTTTTCCATCCCTCAAGTTCCTCCCTGCCTCGCCTTCTCTTCTCCAGGTCGTGGACCGCGTGCTGAACGATCCGGCGGTCATCGGCGAGGCCCGGCCCCTGGGCGGTGCAGAGGCGCTCGAGACTTGGGGGGAGATCGGCGGCGAGCCGGGGGGGAGTGCCAAAGGCTCGGTCGGGAGCCTCGAGACGGGGGTCAGTGCAAACTGGGGTCAGCCACAGCACTGGATCCTGCAGGATCCTGCGAAGACCCCCTCTGGCTGACCCGGGTCGGCGAGCCGCTCGTGGCCGCGAGGCGGCCGCGCCTATTGGCTGACCCCGGTTTGTGAGGACCTGCGCTGCAGTTGTTTTTTCCTGCATTGCAGTTTTTGGTTTCCTGCTGACCCGGGTCTGGATTGACCCGGGTCAGAATATCCCCGACTCGGGAGTCCCCCGACCTTCTAAAGAGTTTCTTAGAGCTCCCGCGAAGACACCGGAAACCTCTCAGAAGGCGCGTGAGATTCCGAGGAGCCTCTTCTCAGATGGCTTGCTCCTTCTCGTTTCCCTCAGGTCGGGCATCTGTCCCCCTACAGGCGGATATTGGAAGAAGAATTCAAGGTAGCCAGAACAGAATCAACAATGGTCAAACCATAGTCCCCATATTATTTTTGGTTGGCTATGTTTGAATCGATTCCTCCTGTAGGGGGACAGGCCCGACTGAAAACACTGTCCACCCGGGCGCGCCGCCAAGGCTCTCGTGAAGGGCAAAGCGGCCTCTATACCCCAGGGCCGCTTCCTCATCCCCCGGTCGTTTGGATGCCCTTCTCACTTGGGAGCTCTGAGACGGGGGGTCAATGGAAACGTCGGGGTCGGCCAAGAGGGGGGTGAGGACTAGGGGGGGTGGACCATCATGGCGAGGGCCATGATATCTCCCCAGATCCCATGGCGCCTCTTCATGTTTCATTACGTCACTGGCCCCCCCCTGGGCCTGGAGCCCTGAGGTCGGGGGCGGCCAAGAGGGGGATGATGACTAGGGGGGGTGGATATCATGGCGGGGGCCATGATATTTCCCCAGATTTTCTGGCGCCTCTTCAAGTTTCAATGCGTCCCTGGTCCTCCCCTGGGCCGCGCACATGCCGCCAGCCATTATTTGCGCCCCCCCACTCTTGGACGCCCCCCTCTTGGCCGCCCCCGAGCCCCGAGACGGGGGTCAATGCAAACGGGGGTCAGCCAGAGCGCTAGATCTTGCAGGATCCTGCACAGCCAGGGCTGCACTGACCCGGGCTAGGATCTCGCAGGATCTTGCAAGGCCCGACGGACCCGGGTTTGTATCGACCCGGGTCAGGGCATCCCCTTATCCCTTCCCCCCCTCGCTCGCCGCCGAGACGACGTCGCCCTTGCAGCCGTGGTCGCTCGAAAATCACAGTGAGGGAGAGCGGCCATGGTGCCTCTGCCCCGATCTCGGCCCGGCCACTCCGGGGCCGACACCATCGGTGCACGTGCTTTCCCAGGGTTTCGGCTGCTGGTAGAAGTGCCCCTGGCCCAAGGTCCCCTCGGGATCCCCAAGGAGGCCCCCGCGTCCTCCATCAGTACCCCTCACGAGGCCCAGAGAGCCCATGGGCGTCGGGAGTGGAGCGAAAAGCCGGGGGCACCTCGGGCTGGGGGCACCTTTGAAGGAACCCGGGCTCCAGCTAAGCGGTGTTTTGGCGACTTCGTGGACCGTTCCATGTGGCTCTCGTTCTGAAGAAGCAAAGGTGGGACGAGGGGAAAACGAAAACAAAGCGAGAACGGAAACCACCGTTTGTGTCGAATGTTGTGCCCTCCTGCCTCGGCAGGGAGGGCGTATGCACCGATCCCGGGCCCAAGGCCGGGCCTGGCCAGAATAGGTGTAGGCTCAAGTCGGGCTTGTCCCTCCCTCTACAGGAGGAATATTCAAAAGTAGTCAAAACATCTCATGGGGACTTTTTTGGGGGGGGAATCGTTTGAGTATTGTTTGACTATGTTCTATTTTCTCCAAAAATCCGCCTGTAGAGGGACACGCCCGACCTAAGTGTAGGCTCATAGTTGGCCGTCTTCTTGGGAGGTCGGCGCATGTCTTTAGCCAATCGTTGTCCTCGTCTGTGTTTGCTTCTCGGCATCTGTTTTCTCGGCCCGGGGCCTCGGGCAGCAGGAGCTGCGAAGAGCAACCGGCGATGAAGATATGGTTCCTGTTGTTGTGCAGCAGTGCGAAGATGCGGGACGGGAAAATGGCCACAGCCCTTGCTTCTTGTTTGCGCCGCCTTCCAGCCGGCCGAAAAAGAAGCAGTGGTTGTGGTCATTTCCCTGGAGCCAAGCTTAACGAAAATGACCACAACCACAGCTTTGCTTCTGCTGACTGGAGGGCGGCAACAGCAGAAAAGCAGTGGCTGTGGTCGTTTCCACGTCCCGCAGGAGAGGAGAAGCAGCGGCAGGAGCAGCAGCAGCGGGAAGGCCGAGAAGGATGAGGAGGAGGGGCAGGGGAGGCGAGAGGCGCGCCCCCGACCAGGGGGAAGGATGCGCAGGCGCAGGCGGAAGGGTCTGGACGCCCGAAATGGGTACGGAGAGAATGGGTGCAATCGGGGGCGGACAGAACCCCCAACAGTGACACGTCGATCAGTGAATTGCCCGTTTTCGGTTCTCGAGAGGGCTCCGCGGCCGTTATTTTCCAGGCTTGCGCCCGCCAGGTTTGGGCTTTTAGGTCGTTTTCACTAAACCACGTTTTACAAAAGGGAGGTCTGTCCATCCCCGATACAATGCCCAACAACAAATGCTGTCCCAAACCAACAGCGGCCGGTGGTGGGCAGGCGGCCTCCTGTCTCAAATGTACACAGGCCGCGGCGACACCGACAGCGAGTCCTGCTCAAAATGAGCAGGAACCGCTGTTGGGCATTGTACCCACTCTTTCCGTACCCATTTCGGGCATCCAAGAATAGGCTTTGAACGGTTCTTGGAGGTTGCAGGAGGTTCCAGTGCGGTCCAGGTTCTCGTTGATGGGTTCTGTCAGGAGGTCCTCTCCATCTCTCATCTTCTTCCAGTTCTGACTCCAGTTCTAACTCCCCTCTCTCGTTCCCGCTCCCTTCCTCATCTTGCTCCTCCTGTTGCTTCCGTTTCCTCCCCCTCCTCCGTTCTGCCTGCACGCCCTCACACCCGGGCCGCCCAAAATGGGTCTGGAGTATGTCGGGTCCGAGCATCGCGTCGCAACGCTGAGACATCCGCAGTGCGGCGCGATCCAGAGCCCGATCTGCTCCGTCCCCACGTCGCCGAGGCGTCGGCGAAGCAGCTGCGATGCGGTGCGATTCTCCGCCCCCGTTTGCTCTGGCCACGTTCGGACGCCCTCCGTCCCGGGCAGTGCGTTGTGGATGTCCTCGCAACGGCTGGAAGAGCATTGCCTTCGGGTGGCAAGCCCAGGGGGCAAGCGAGAGGGGGCGGACCTCCTGAGAAGGCCAGGAAGGCCTCGGGCCTTCTGAGAAGTTCCTGAAGCCTTGCCCGAAAGCACAGACGAGCGTTCAGCAGGCGCGTGGGATTCCGAGAAGCCCCCGCCGCCTTCGGAGAAGGCCTGCCCGCTCGCACCGCCTTCCCCTGGAGAACACGAGGGGTTGCCTGCGCCTCCTCCTCCTCCTCCTCCTCCTCCTCCTCCTCCGCCTCAGGCGTGGCCACCGTCCTCGCCTACACGGTTGGTCCTCTCGCCTCAGGATCAACAAACTCTCCCAGGCCCCAGGCACGCCGCCAGGGTTTTGCCACGAAGGAAACGGGCACCGAGGGAGACGGGTTCTGGACTCGGCTCAGCGGCCTCTACAGTGGGGACCCATGCCAAGAAACACCCTGCTTGCCTCCAGGGTGCCCTAGGTTTCTTGGGTTTCGATGGTTTTGCGATGGGGAGCGTGACGTTCCCACATCAAAAATCGATGGACGTCCTGGGTTCTCAGGGTTGGGTTTCTTGTGGAAGGTTTCTTGTGGTCGGTTCCCTACTGTACAGTTGATCCGCACAGTAAGGATGGGCAGACTTCCTAAGGGTACCCTTGCAGCCGTGCCGCCCCGGTCCATCCTTGGCCGCTTTCGTTGGCCGCGGCCCGCTCGAAAAGCTTCAAGTTCGGCGTCCAAGCCTTTGCCATCCCTTCTGATACGGGCCGACTGTACCCCAGGGCCGCTTTCTCATCCCCGGGCGTTTTTGACCACCCCGCCGCGGCCTGGGGAGGGCGACCCTCCAGCCGTCTGAGGGTCTGAGGTGGCCAGCACCGGTCCCACCCAGCAGGAAGCTTAGCCCTCCCAGATGGGGTCGCAGTAGACGGGGTCGGAGGATCGCCCCGCATCGCCGATGCATCGCCGACGCGGCGCGATGCGGAGCCCGATGTTCTCCACGCCGACGTCGCCGATGCGCCGCCGACGTCGCCGATACATGGGCGATGCAGCGCGATCCTCCGACCCCATCTACTCGGACCCCATCTAGGAAGCCTCTGGGAAGGTTGGGCAGGTTTGAGGTTTTGGTTTCGAGGAAGTTTTTTGCTTCTGTTCTGCCTCTGCTGGGGGAGGTTTTCGGGCCCCGGGCCCGGGGAACATGGATTCGCTTAGGGGTGAGAAATTGTACCAAATGAACCCTGGGACGGGTCTGGGGACGAATTTTGACCCATCTGGCTTCATCCCGCTGTCCTGACTGATTTTCTTGATTTTCAGCCAGTTCAACCCCCTCGGCCGCCTCCAACCTGGGCCCCTCCCGTTCAAAGGAAGGCGGTTCGTGCCACGTTTAGTGTTCACCAATACGCATGATCAACGCCTGTGGATAGCGTTGCACAGCGCTCCACGGCACTCAGCGTCCACGCGCCTTTGGCCTACGATTTGTCGAGTAATACGCGAACGGCGTATCACGTGGAGCATACCACTGGCGCATTCTGGGCGGTTTATTCCTCCAAAGTTCCCGGGAGGGCCCTGGAGGCCCAAACAGAGTCAAACATTCAAAACCAACAATCTCTCTCCTCCTCCCCCTCCTCCTCCTCCTCCTCCTCCTCCTCCTCCTCCTCCTCCTCCTCCTCCTCTTCCTTCTCTTCTTTCTCTTCCTCCTCCTCCCCCTCCCCCCTCCTCCTCCTCCTTCCCCTCCTTCTCCTCCTCTGGGGGCTCAATTGTATAGCCTCCACTCTTCTCGACTGATCCATGCGCCCCCAGACCTCCGACTTCGTGCATTCTTCGATGCGCAGCCCTCCCAGACGGAGCTCTTGACCCTTTCCCCGGGGCTTACTTTTTATCCTGGGCTATGATGTTCCAAGTTACTTTAGCCTTGATCACCAGAAACAGTTCTGAGCACCAAGCTCCGAAACTGGAGGGTTTACAAGTGTCGGGCCTTGGGAGGCGATCCTCGTTCGCCACCGTTCCGATACTTTTCCTGGGTGCTCGGAACTGCTTCTGGGATGTGGCCCTTAGGTACGATGGGAGCAACATGAATCTTGGGACGTCTGTGAATGGTCCCTGGATGCCGCATGCCCGAACTCGGGAACACTGGTCGCCACCTGCTCTACAGCACGTTCGAGGCCCGGATCCCAGGCGGCCGCGCGCTCTCTCCTCGTCCTGCCCTAACCCCTAATCCCCAACGCGCCTGCGCAGGCACCTCCTCCCGCATCCCGCCTCCTCCTCCTCCGCCTCCTCCTCCTGCGCCTCCCCCCCTCCTCTTCCTCCTCCTCCGCCTCCTCCTACTCCTCCTCCTCCTCCTCCTCCTCCGCCTCCGCCGCCTCCTCCTGCGCCTCCCACCCCTCCTGTTCCTCCTCCTCCGCCTCCTCCTACTCCTCCGCCTCCTCTTCCTCCTCTTCCTCCTCCTGTGTTCTACTGATGGCCCTTCCCCTCGATGCTCGATCCATCCGTCCCAGGCCCAGGTCCCTTTCGATCCGATGGATCCGATTCGACACCGATTCCGACGAGTTCGAGCCCACACGACGCCGACATCTCGCCGTCCTGGCGCGGAGGGATGCCTGCGTGGCATTGTCGCGCATATCCCAGATCCGCCATCCCGACTCGAGCTCGACTCCGTGCCGACGTAGCCCGATCCCACGCACACTCCGATTCGATCCGATTCGACGATGTAGTCAAAGACCCTGACAAGGACGCGCGACTGTGCTCAGGGTACCCTGGCGTCCCTGCTCTTCCTTGCTCTTGCGTCCTCGAGGTGTTCGTCGCCCGCCGCCCCAGGAATCCTAGCTTCGGCTTCCAAGGGTCCCGCGTCCTTACCGCGCGTCCTCACCAGGGTGTTTGACTGTGCCGACCGACCTGGTAGGCGGGCACGCGCTCCTCCTGGCCGGCGCGCGCGCGCGGGGAGAGGCGAGGCGCGCGCTCAACGAGACGCTCCGCGACGGCGAGGTCCGGGCCACCGCCAAGGCCCCCCTTCGCGGCCAGGGGCGAGCCGGTGGAGGGGCGGCGATCTCGCCGCCGTCCGCAGTGTGGGCGCGGAGGGTGCAGAGATCGGGGGCCGCACGCGAAACCTACCCCTACCCACCACGATCTCTGAGGGGGAGGGCGGGGTTCACTTCGCTCGGGAGCTCCCGAACGAAGTGAACCCTTCCCTCCCCCTCAGAAGTCGTGGGGGTGAAGAGAGCCGACTCTGCTCTGGATCGGGGTGTCCTGGATCGGGGTGTCCTTGGGCCACCGCCAGGGCCCCCGCGGCCAGGGGAGCCGGTGGAGGGACTGCGACCTCCGCCGTCCGCAGGCGGGCGTGTGCAGAGAGCCGGCTGGTGCACATGATGAGCCGTTGACGGCACCACAAACCACAGCATTTTGCCTCTTCCGGTGCTTCGCCACCGGGTTCCTGTACAAGGCGTTCCTTTGCAAGCACGTCGTCTTCGGCACCGCCTGATCCCGAGGCTTTGCCTCCTCCTTGCCTGGCCGTGAGGCCTCTTCTTCTCTCCCCTCCTCTTTGTTAATTCAAGCTTCGCGCGGCCTGTTTAGCTTCGACCGGAAGAGGTGCGCTCTCGACCCGCGAATCAAACAAAGTGTGCAGAGGGCCGCCTTTTCTCTGGATCGGGGTGTCCTTGGGGCAGCGCGTGAGAATATCTGCAGGTTGTCCCCCAGTTGCACAGGGGCGGTCTCGGTGAAGTCAGGAGAGGTACGTGCTGGTCAGATAGAAGACAGACTGCGCACAAGACGTTCGCGCCACGCGCCACTTATGTAACAACTTCGGAATGACCTAGATGACGTGCCAACCGCTGGGGAGTACAGCGCACGCAGGTAGACCAGTCAAGCGCGCCTACATAATTCCAGCTAGGCCCAGGACTAAACCAAAAGCTTGCGCAATATACCACTTGTTCTGCTGTCAAGAGGGAGTTTCGGGACTCGGGGAAGAAGGTGGAGAGGGAGGAGGGAGGAAAAGGGGGAGGAGCAGGAGGAAAAGGGGAGGATGAGGATGAGGGGGGAAGAGCATGTCAACGTCCTTCTGTTTCGTGCATTCCAGTTTCTCTCAGTGAACACTCACTATTCTTATGGTCATGGTCGATGGGGTCGACGTTTCTCGTCATGATTCCACACGATGATACGAAATTGCCAAGGGATTCGTCAGAGGATCGGCTGCGCGGGAGCCACGCCAGTGCGCCCAACGGCTACCGCAATGGGCGTTTGTGTTGGTTGAAGGCTGCTGTTGTCCATGCTCGCCCCAGGTTAACTGAGACCATCTCAGACCAGCGCGAGAGCGCTGAGATAGACGCGCTCGCGCGGCGCCAAGGGCAAAGCTGGGCGACCTGGATGCATCAACGCTGATAGGCTCCGCTCGAGATCGGTCCCGGGACCCCTCCCAGGGTCCAGCTGGCGCAGCGTTTCACCCCGGATTCGTTTCTCAGCCCCGGGGCCCGAAAACGGCCCCCAAAGGCAGAACAAAGACACAAACATTTCCGAACCCATAATCTCGACCCGTGCCCCCCCCCTTCCCGCTACTGGCTCGAGCCCAGCGCTGGGAGTTCGCACAGCCGCCGCCAGCCGCTGCCACGGAGGGCGATGCCCTCGCCAATGCCGGCGGGCGGGCGGCCCTCGCCGGCGCGGTTCCACGAACTCCTGGAGCAGTTGCGGGCAACCCACTCGTGCGAGGTTCGGCGATTGCGAAGCTATGGCAAACCTCACGAAGATGTTGAGAGCCCCCCACTCCCCCCCTCCCCTGCTGGTAAAAGCATAAAGTTTCCCGCGTTCTAGAACGTTGCTTCGGCACCCTGGTGCAAAGGAAGGGGGAGGATTAATATTGCTACTGCCACTACTTCCACTACTACTACTACTACTACTACTACTACTACTACTACTACTACTACCACTACTACTACCACGACTACTACTACTACTACTACTACTACTACTACTACTACTACTACTACTACTACTACTACTCTTACTACTACTACTACTACTACTACTACTACTACTACTACTACTACTACTACTACTACTGCTACTACTACCACCACTATCACCACTAAGACGACGACGATGACGACGACGACTACTTTTCCTGCTACTACTACAACTGCTACTACTACTACTACTACTACTACTACTACTACGACTACTACTACTACTACTACTACTACTACTACTACTACTACTACTACTACTACTACTACTACTAGTTTTTCTACTACTACTAATACTACTACTACTACTACTACTAATACTACCAGCGGAGGCACGTCCCACGCGGACCACCTTGGGACGTCGCCGCCCCCTGGGGGGCTTGCGATCTGCGCAATTGTCGCCACTGTCGTGGGCTCCTGGGAGGCACAGTGGAGGTACGTCCCACGCGGGCCACCTTGGGACCTCGCCGCCCCCTGGGGGGCTTGCGATCTGCGTAATTATCGCCACTTCGTGGGCTCCTGGGAGGTCCAGCGGAGGTACGTCCCACGCGGACCACCTTGGGACCTCGCCGCCCCTGGGGGGCTTGCGATCTGCACAATTGTCGCAACTTTCGTGGGCTCCTGGGAGGCACAGTGGAGGTACGTCCCACGCGGGCCACCTCGGGACCTCGCCGCCCCCTGGGGGGCTTGCGATCTGAGCAATTGTCGCCACTTTCGCGTGCTCCTGGGAGGCCAAGCGGAGGTACGTCCCACGCGGGCCACCTCGGGACCTCGCCGCCCCCTGGGGGCTTGCGATCTGCGCAATTGTCGCCACTTTCGTGGGCTCCTGGGAGGCCAAGCGGAGGTGCGTCCTACGCGGACCACCTCGGGACCTCGCCGCCCCTTGGGGGGCTTGCGATCTGCGCAATTGTCGCCACGTTCGTGAGCTCCTGGGAGGCCCAG
>CAUYUJ010009091.1:133833-181333 GCA_963575745.1 Prorocentrum cordatum | reverse complement strand
GGAGGAGGAGGATGTGGAAGAGGAGGATGGGGAGGAGGAAAAGGACGAAGGGGAACAGAAAACAATGAAGACACGGAGGATGAGGAGGAGGCGCAACACAGGGCGCGACGGGAGGCTTTCGCCTGGGCGACGAGGAAACACAAAAGCGAAGGGCAATCGAAATATGTGATCATGCTGGGTGCCACCGTCGGAGTAATTATTGCTACGGTCGCGGTTGTTGAGATTGTTGTATCTATCGGTACGGGCCGCACTACATTTTTTTCCAAGACTAGCATGCTTACTACTAATATGGTTACTACGACTACTACTACTACTACGGCTACTACTACTACTACTACTACTACTACTACCACTACTACTACTACTACTACTACTACTACTACTACTACTACTACTACTACTACTACTACTACTACTACTACTACTACTACTACTACTACTACTACTACTACTACTACTACTACTATTACTACGACTACTACCACTATGACTACGACTACGACTACTACTACCCTTACTACTACTACTAGTAGTACTACTACTACTACTACTACCACCTACTACTACTACCAGTACTACTACGACCCGTACTAGTACTAGTACCACCACTACAACGACTACCAGTACTACTATTACTAATACTACCCCTACTACTATTACTACTACCTACTACTACTACTACTACTACTCCTATGACCACTACTACTACTACTACGACGACGAGTACTACTACCAGTACTACTACTACTACGATTACGGCTACAACTTTTATTACAACGAGTCCTACGATTACAACTACTACTATTAATACTTTTACTACTACTACTACTACTACTACTACTACTAGGACTACTACCACTACTACTACTACTACTACTACTACTACTACTACTACTACTACTACTACTACTACTTCTCCTTTTACTACGACTACTACTGCTACTACGACTACTACTACTACTACTAGGACTAGTACTACCACTACTATTACTACTACGGCTACTACTACCACGACTACTACTACTACTACTACTACTACTACTACTACTACTACGACTAGTACTACTACTACTACTACTACTACTACTACTACTACTACTACTACTACTATCACTACTACCACTACTATTATTATTACTACTACTACTACCTCTACTACTATTAGTACTACTATTACTACCATTACACCCGAGAAAACCCAATCAGTTGACGATTTGTTATTGATACCGTGGATATTGGGATCGGATGTGAGATTGTGAATAAGATCGATCGTGCAATCGATAGTGAGGACGATTTCAAGCGCGATCGTGAGACCGAGAGTGACATCGATTCAATGAGACCGATCGTGAGATCGATCGCGAGATCGTTCATGCGAATTCTGGTGGGATCGCTTGTGAAATTGATAGTGGGATCGATTGTGAGATCGATGATGAGATCGATCGAGAGGCCGGTACTTGGATCGATGGTGAGACCGATCGATAAGAAGATCGACCACGAAGCGGGGAGCCCGAGAATTTCGCCGCCCTCCGACATCGGCCCTGAGCCAGGAACTGGGAATTTGGGAAGCCCGCGCCGGGAACCAGGGAACCCAGCACCACAATCGGCGGGGCAATTTCGCCACATTCTTCAACATCTAGGAGGACACCTTCAGTGCAATTATTGATTGTGGAACTATTTCTAGTAGTAGTAGTAGTAGTACTACTACTACTACTACTACTACTACTACCATTACTATTACTACTACTACTACTACTACTACTACTACTACCACGACTACTACTACTACTACTACTACTACTACTACTACTACTACTACTACTACTACTACTACTACTACTACTACTACTACGACTACTACTACTACTACTACGACTACTACTACTACTACTACTACTACTACTACTACCACTACTACTACTACCACTACTACCACTACTACCACTACTACTACTACTACTACTACTACTCTACTGCTTCTACTACTACGACTACTACGATTACTTCTACCACTACTACGACCAATAATACTAGTAGTACGATGAGTACTACTATTGCTACTACTGCTACTACTACTACTACTACTACAACTACTACTACTACTGCTACTATTACTACTACTACTACTACTACTACTACTACTACTACTACTACTACTACTACTACTACTACTACTACTACTACTACACATTACTACTACTACTACCACCACTACTACTACTACTACTACTACTACTACTACTACTACTACTACTACTACTACTACTACTACTACTACTACTACTTCTACGGCTACCACTATAACTACTATCACTAGTACTACTGCTACTACTACTACTACTACTACTACTACTACGACTACTACTACTACTACTACGACTACTACTACTACTACTACTACTACTACTACTACTACTACTACTACGACTACTACTACTACTACTGCGATTGCTACTACTACTACTACTACTACTACTACTACTACTACTACTACTACTACTAGTCTCACGATTACTACTACGACTACTTTTTATTGGCCTTGATAGTTGTATTGCGTTCTAGCTTTGGTGGGGCTAGTATGAGACTGCTAGTACGATTGGCATTCTCACACGTATTACGACTGCAAGTGATGCTCCACTACGACTATTCGCATTTTTAAACAGGTGGAGCCACGATTATTGATGGCACGATTGGTGTCTCTATTCGTTTCGCTATTCGTACCAGTACGACTACTACCATTACTGCTGCTACTACTACTACTACTACTACCACTACTATTACTACTCCGACTACCTCAAGTACGACTACGAAGTACTATTGAGACTACGTGGTGTTTTTCGGCGCGCCCCAGTGCTACGATAACGCTATGTGCGGTGGGCGGAGCGGTACCATGGGATGGACCATCCCGTAGGACGGCCAACGCACATCCATTTGCCATTTGGGATTGTAATGTAGGACGCATAGACAGGGGGCGAGGACATGCAAGCGACTTCAGGAATATCTGTGAGTGTGAAGCCGATGATGAACCACTAGTACCGCTAGGGTCTTCAGTTGTTCTATTTGCGCTATCAGCACGAGTACAACTACTCCTACCAATATTACAACGAAGGCGACGACGACTACTACGAATATTACGGATTTTTACGACGGCTATTACGACTATTGAATTGTATTATTAGTGTTGCTTCTAGTGCCACCAATACTGCGAAGTAGCACTACTGCGATTATTGTCATTGCTACCGGCATTGCATCTACTATTGGTTTCACTTCAGGCAGTACGAATATGAAGATTTCGATTACAACTACTACACGTACTGAAACAAGTGTTAGTAGCTTGCCTCGGCCTCAGCCTGCCTAGGCCTCAGCCTGCGTCAGCCTCCCCTCCTCCCCCCCCCTCCCCCCCCCATTCAGCCTCACCTTGTCTCAGCTTCGGCCTGCCTCGGCCTCATCCTCAGCCTCAGCCTCAGTCTCAGCCTCAGCCTGTCTCGGCCTGAGCCTGCCTCGGCCTCAGCCTCAGCCTGCCTCAGCCTCAGTCTGCCTCAGCCTCAGCCTCAGCCTGTCTCAGCATCAGCCTGCCTCAGCATCAGCCTCAGCCTCAGCCTCAGCCTCAGCCTCAGCCTGCCTCGGCTTGCCTCAGCCTCAGCCTGCCTCGGCCTCAGCCTCAGCCTCAGCCTCAGCCTGCCTCAGCCTCAGCCTGCATCAGCCTCAGCCTGCCTCGGCCTCAGCCTGCCTCGGCCTCAGCCGCAGCTTGCCTCAGCCACAGCCTCAGCCTCAGCCTCAGTCTGCCTCAGCTTCAGCTTCAGCCTCAGCCTGCCTCGGCTTGCCTCAGCCTCAGCCTCAGCCTGCCTCGGCGTCAGCCTCAGCCTCAGCCTGCCTCAGCCTCAGCGTCAGCCTCTCAGCCTCAGACTGCATCTGCCTCGGCCTCAGCCTCAGCCTGCCTGAGCCTCAGTCTCAGCCTGCCTTAGCCTCAGCCTGCCTCAGCCTCAGCCTGCCTCAGCCTCAGCCTCAGCCTGCCTCGGCCTCAGCCTGCGTCAGCCCCAGCCTCAGCCAGCCTTAGCCTGCGTCAGCCTCAGCCTCAGCCTGCCTCAGCCTCAGCCTGCCTCAGCCTCTGCCTCGGCGTGCCTCAGTCTCAGCCTCAGCCTGCCTCGGCCTCAGCCTGCCTCAGCTCGGGTATTCAAAATATGGCACAGGACTTATGTTCTGGGAACACGAAGATCACGAAGTGGCCCACAGTTGGCTCCTAGCAATCAAAATATGGTACAGGAATTGCGTTCTGGTAACACGAAGAACACGAAGTGGTTACAGTTGGCTCCGGGCATTCAAAATGTGGCCTGGGAATGGTGTTCTGGGAACACGAAGAGCACGACGTGGCCTACAGTTGGAGCCGGGCATTCAAAATGTGGCTTGGGAGAGTACGGCGACGAGTATTACTTCTCCTACGACCAAGGTTAGTTGCACTATTACTATTACTACCACCGAAGAATATTTCGGTGTAGTGGTTGAGGGAGTTATGGCTGCGTATGTATTCCCTCCTTATCGCAGTGCACATCGCACGCCCGATGCCGCTCCCCCAACGATCAGTCAGAGCCTCGTCGGCCTAGTGAAAGAAGCATGGCGGGCCCATGCCAGAACATCGAATAGAGCCTGTTCTTTTTGTTTGGATTCAGGCACGTTTACTTGCATGGCGTTCGCCCCCCCCCCCCCTCGCCCCTCTTCAAGCGAATACTAGCGTGCAAGTGCCTTTCGACCTGCGTGATTTCCGCGCCCCCCCGAACGTGCAAGTCGTTTGCGGCTTGCTTCAGGCTCAGCCCCCCCCCTGTCCATGCAAGTAAACTTGCCAGAGTCTAAAAAAAAAAAGTTCATAGCCGCGACGAGCCGAGGCAAATACAAATCTGCACGTCAATGTTGAATGCATTTTGTGCACAAGCCATGGCTGCACTCGCAACTGCGAGTGTCAGCGGCGAACGAATAGGCCAGCAGTTGTTACATGTATAATAACGGCGGCTATCGGACCTCATGGTGATTGCGTTCCCTCCTCCTCCTCCTCCTCCTCATTCTCTTCCTCATCCTCTTTCCTCCCCACAATCCCTATGACTTCCTCATCACCCCTCAATCGAACAATTTGTTGAAGACGCTCGTCAAGACATTGCACGACGGATTATGATGCGTTTCCTTTGAGTGGAAGATTTGGCAGAGGCACCACGAGCCACATACCCATGACCCCGAAATTGCGAAGGCAAATGCTGCCACGCGCCCTTAAGCTGGCACTAACACGCACATTGTCCTCTACGGTGTCGAACCCAATCGATTGGGCCGACGTCGGATTCACCAATCACGGTTGACTGTTCGCCCCCAGCAATTTGAGGTCGTATCCCACACGCGCACGTTCCAAGATGTTCCATCTCTCCCTCCTGGCGATGGTATGTATTTGATATGACCCACTAATGTGTTGCAGCCCAAGCATTTCACATCCACCCACGAAAGCGGGTATGGCAAGACGTTTGGACCGCGACCCCCCCCTGGCCCTGCTGCTGGTGCCCCGGGCACTGCATGCGGATCGACTGGCCCAGGAATTGGCCCAGCAGCGGGAGGCGTCGGCGGAGGTTCTGGCGGCGGTGGTTCGGACGGCCCACCGCCGACCCTCTTTTTTTTTTCCTGACGCCAAACTTTCGTTTAGCTGCTACGCCAGCCCGCTTGAGTTTCTTCCTGGCGAGGGCCGCCTTGACGTCAGGGAACTCGTTTTTATCGTCTGGGTCCATATCTTCGAACACTTGCTCCATCATGAAGATGCTGGGGTCCGACTCGATGCCATCGTCATCGCCAGTCTCGAAGCAATCAGTCACTTGTTCAGCGAATTCGTTGTCGCCTGGCGAGGCATAGCCAGCAAGCGACGGCAACAACGCCTTGGGGCTGTCGCCGTCGGGGCGCAGGCCCAAGAAAGTTACGCACTTCGCGAAGTCGTCCAGCAGTCCAAGACATCACAGACCAGTCTCTCGGATCAGTAACATGCAACCACGTAACCGGACCGTTACCCAGCGCAAACAGCTCCGCGTTGATTGTGGCCACTGGCCACGCCAAGGCACCCCATACTGAATTCCCTAACGACGCAAATATTTCGTTGTCGCTGGACCTGACCACCAAAATACACGGCAACATCCATTTCGAAAAACACGCATTGCATAAGTTGACATCTGGCAGGATGTTGCCATCTCGTTTTCCTTGTCTGAATGCGAGTAGCCAGTGCCGTGCAGCTGCCGATTTCTGCAAGACAGATTCCGATAGTGTGCTCCAGACTTTGTTTGGGTGCATCATGCGGCTCCAACGCTTTGGCAGTTTGTGGCATTGCGAACGGTGATACTGTCGGTTCGCTCTCGAACGCTTGGAAAACTTTTTGAATTTGGCACACCGATGCGCTCTGTCAATGGAAGAAGGCGTCGCGACGCCGCGTTTCTCCAGCACGCCTGACTGTTCAATCACTGTCAGGATGGCTGCGCACCGCAATTTTTTGTTCATGTTCCCTTTGACAGATCCGCCGCCGTGCCTGCACGGCCCGCGGGATGTCTGGTAGAGTTTCTGCATCTCTTGTAATGGATCCCCCACCCACCCACGCGCCCCGCTGGCAGCATCCACCTGCGTACTCGACGGGGGGTGGCGACCCCCCTCCCCAAGGTTCCCAGGGCCCGCGGGGCGGCGGCCGAATTGCCAGAGGCAAATGGATGATTGCAGCGGCTGGTGCACGTCCTCAACACTTTTGTTGTCAGGTAGCGTTTTCAAGAGGCCCAATAATACTTTGCGGCCCCAGACAGACAGATGCGAGTACATGTCCCGCGCAAACAATTCGAAAACCACCCTTACGGCAGGAACTTGAAGGAAATAGATGTCGTTCCGAAGCCTCTCAGCCATGTCGCATACAAGCGCCGTCCGCTCCAGCGACAGGAGTGCCATGTGATCGCTCCGCAGCTCACCTGCGACCGTCGCCTCGACAGCCGGGTTCGCCACAATGCCCGCGTACGAGTCTGGCGGGCAACAATGTTTGGACAACGACCACGCCCTTTTCGAAGCAATGTGCAACGAAAGCATGAGCGGTTTCGTCGCTTGTTCGCTCTGCCCCATAGGGATACCCATTATTCTCAAATACATCGGATTGCGGAGCGCGAGATCAAAGGTTGCCAACAGGTGCGGTGATGCAGCCCACCCGCCGCGACTCATTTGGAAAACATGATCGAGTGCATCGCGCGGTGTTTTGACGCGGGTAATCTGATCATTGTAAAAAATCCCAGCAGCCTTTCTCGCACACGTAAAGTATTTGTTCGTTCTCGTGCAGAGAAGAGCTCATCAGTTTGTAAGCCAAGCGGACGCCACCGCCATGTTGTATAATATGTCGTAGTTGGGCACGTGGGTCATTGGACGTGCCGGCGTTGAAATAATTGACATCGTTTGGATCTTTTACGCCTTCCAATTGGTCTTCAAATATCATTTTTGTCGGGTCGAAATCACGAAGTTGATGCTCGTTCATTTGCTTGTTCCATGCAAACCAGTTCGCTTGCTTCGGTTGCGCCACCTTCTTAGCCAAGGAAGGAAGCTCAAACATCCGTTTCATTAGATTGCGTTTGTCCTGGTCTGAATCGCACGGCATGCCCCAATCTTTTGCAATTTTGCACATGTATTTTTTGAAAATTGGTTTGTCTATGGGATTCCCGATGGCAAACAGCTCAAGCATTCGTGATTTTAGCGTCCAGTGAGCACCTGAATTGAACGGCCTGTTGTTTAAACCCAGCAGATAGCTGGACCAAAACTTGCGTTTTTTGAATATACCGCCCATGCAGTCCTGCTCGGCAGCTTTCAGATCACGAATCAGCCTGTGCACTTCATCAAAACGCGCCTCTATCATTTTGCCGAGGTGGATTGAAGCAAACGGAACGCCAGCGCACCCGACGCTCCCTTGGTCCAGTTGCAATATACACAGCATCACGTCCGTCACGTCCAAAGGTAAGATTTCGTGCTGCTGGCCTGTAGCGGTGTTGGTAATGACGTGCAGGTCCATGCCAGCATTCGGTATGACTTCCCTGACCTCGTTGTTGGATACCGCTCGCAAGTTTGAACCGACAGGCGGATCAAATGAATCCAACGTCAGGCGCTCTCCTGAAAGTAAAGATATATGATGAGATAAACCTTGCAATTGTCTGAAAGACGCTACCCTCTCCAATTTGTTTTGCGCGCGCTTCTCTTCCACAGAGTCAAGTAAGTCCGCCTCGCCTGGGGCAAATGTTTTTCCTGGCACCAAGTGAGCCCACTTCGGATAACAGCCCGCGTTCAATTCCCAGGAATACATAAGAGAAACGAGGCATTCTTTGTACGAGTGCGTGCCTGGATCGGAGACTATGTTCCAGTGGTGGACGCCTCCTGCTCCTGCAGTACCAAAAATCAATGTTGTTTTTCCGTGATGCATATCGAGTGCCATGCTCGACCATTTCTGGCCCAAGCCTGCCGAACATCCGCCCAACTCGGCGCCGTCGCTCCAGAGGCCGATCGCCTTGTGGATGTCTGTCTTCGCAGCGCGAGCCCTCTGCAAAATGTCCCAAGCGGCCTCGGCAGATACGGAGGTGCACTGGCGCCGTGCATCCGGGTCCCGGCGCAGTCGGAGCGCGGGCGGTGGCCGAGCTGCTCGGGCAGTTTCGCTTGTTGCAAAAGCGTTAACGAAATCGTCGGCATGTTTCGGCAACTCGTTTGACAAGCATCTGATGGCTACCTGGAGCGCGGCGTGCGCATGCACGCTGCGCTTGTGCCGGGCGCGCCTCCGCCGTCGCATAGTTGTTGACACGAAAACGATCACACCTGCAACGCTTTGCGTATCTGCGTTGAAGCTCGAAACGACAGCACCTGAATCCAACATAGTCGACCATTCGTGTTCCAACAGTTTACAAGTCGAAGCATGCCCGCGCCTTAAGAATTGAGGGAACCCAACGCAGTGACAGTCGTGCCGCATTTGGACCAAGCTATCCCCAGGCAGCCTGATTTCGAATGTCTGCAACGGTGGAGTCGACCTACAAATGCGTGGAATTGCTTTTGAATGTAGCCGAGTGATAACGTTGATGCCACATCGCAACACACGTCAACCGATATGAAAAAAATGTGTACAGCCCCAGCGTGGTGCAAACGTTAGCGTTGAGAACGTCATCGCCGATGGGCTCACAATTGTTTGCCAAGTGCACGTTGCCAGCGCAATTATAATCTTCGAGTTTCGATCGTAGCCACAACAACCAATGCCTCCGTTTCATTTGCATTGCCCCCCCTTTTCGAAAATGATTGTGGATGTAATCCAAGTCCCACCAAACGAGGCCATTATTGTGCAGCCATGCTTGCGGCCTGGGAGCGTCGTCGTGGTCAATACGTATTCGGGTGACGTCGCTTTTCATCAACATTACGTCGTTTTTGCAATGATCCTTGCGGGAGGAAAAATTCCACACAGCTTGTATTTTTCACGGCTTGGCCCAAATGCCACTGGAAGTGGAGCGAGGAGGAGGAGGAGGAGGGCCCCTTGAGGGCCTCGGGGGCCCAAGAGGGCCCCCAAAGAACCCCTGAGAGGCTCCAACACGGGCCCGAGAGGGGCCCAGGGACCCCCCAAAGGGGGTGTACAACGAACGCGTCGGGTTATATACGCCACTGGGGGCCTCCTGGAACCCTCTTGCGGCCTTCGCTGGGCTCTCTCGGGGCTTGGGGGCGCGGGCATAGGGTTCTCAAAGGGCCCCGCAGGGGGCCCCCGGACGGGCCCAAGAGGGCCCCCGGGAAGTGTATAATCATTGCCCGGAGTTATATCGCCATGGGGCCTTTCCCGGAGCCCTCTCGGAGCCCTCTCTTGGCCCCCCTTGGAGCCCCGAAGGGTGCTTTGCAAGGGCCCTCAGAGGAGGAGGAGGAGGAAGAGGAGGAGGAGGCTGTGGTGCTGGTCAGAAGCATGTGGTGCAAGCTACCAGAAGCATGTGGTGCAAGCTATCGTGTCCAACAGCGCGGGTCACTCGTCTTCCTCTTCCTCCTCTTCCTCCTCCTCCTCCTGCCCCTCTCCCTCCTCCTCCTCGTCCTCTTCCTCAGTGGCGTTTCATCCCCTGCGGCTCCCAGCTCAGTTCAGTTCAGTTGGGGCGGTATCAGCCCAGAATACTTGCACGCTAAGCTGCTGTGCGCTCGCACACTGCGACGGAGCGACGCGTTGGCCACTCTTGCAGGTTGGTGCACGAAAAACGCATGCGTTCTGACATACCACGCTCCGAAGGGAGAAGGAGGAAGCAAAAAGAGCACCACTGGAATTACCGAAAACAAAGAGCACTCTTGCAGGTCAGTGCACGAAAAACGCACGCGTTCTGACATACCACGCTCTGGAGGGAGAGGGCGGAAGCAGAGGAGGGAGGGGGAAGAGGCGGAGGCCGAGGAGGGCCTCACTGGAGGTGGCCTCACTAATTCCGGGGCGGCTAGCCCCCGCCCGCCTTCCCTGTTGGCAGGCGTTTGCGATTCGGCCAATAATAGGCCCCCTCCTCCTCCTCCTCATTCTCCTCCTCCTCCTCCTCCTCCTCCTCCTCCTCCTCCTCCTCCTCCTAGTCGGCTTAAGGGGTTAAGGGGGAGCGATCGACTTACCGAAAGCACCCATTTTACACCTTTACACGACTACGCCTCCCAACCGAGATGGCCAGGTGAGGGGGGGCACCCGCGTACCGCTCTGCTTCCATGCGCACTGCTGTGCACAACCCATTGTCAGCGGGGACAATCGAGAGACTTACAGACATCAGCTTGGAACTCAAACAGTGGGACATCATTATGATCTGCGGCAGTGCCGAATGGTGTGGACCAGAACCAGCAAAACAAAAAAAAAGCCTACTCCCAAACCGCTGGTGTTTACGATTTGGTGCACGCAAGGGAAGAGTTATCACGAAAGCTTGCGGAATTACTATCCTAGTTAGCAGGCTGATCCCGCAGACCAGCCTCAGAGCTATCTAGCATCCACCAACGCAGCTCCAGGGACGAGTAGCAGGCATTAAATTGCACACCCCAGGGCAAGACTACGCATTCTTTCCAGTTTACTACGCCCCCACCCACCTCAAGAACTATGTCGAGATTGGCAAGCGCGTGACGAACTGAATAGAGCACACCACGGACGCGCTAGGAGTCAGGACAGTGATAGTGGTAGGAGGGGACCTCAACAGTGACATGGGACTGCACCGCGACTCGGACGGCATAGTGCAGGCGAGTATGGACAGCTGTGTCGGGGGGATCGAGCGAAGGCTGGAAAACGAAAGCGGGAGAATGTTCAGAGAACTCTGCACTAGCAGCACATTTCAGTAGTTACAACTAGGTACGACATAGGGCCCACCTACTACGGCACGCAAGGGGGGAACTCGCGAATCGACCATATAGCGATCCCAGCAGGAGCCCTGCACCTAGTTAAGCGTTGTTTGGCCCTCCACACGGCAGGGAAGCGCCTGCAGACCATCAGGTCCCGAGGACTACGAGACCACGTACTAGTCGGACTCATCCTTGACCCGAACATGAGGCACTTCGCATGAGCGCGGCCACCACCACGACTACGCTTGGACAGGGATGCACTTATGGCATGCGTGAGGAAGGGCAGGAAGAGAGAGGAGTGGCTACGAGCAGTCGATCAAGAGCTAGGTGCAATAAGTACGGAGGACTGGGAGGAAGCAATAGCAGCACCGACGCCCGATCGCTCTTGGCACCTCTACTCCACAGCAGTCAGGGCAGCACTAGGACAAACCTTTGGGCAGACACAACAACAGCCAGACGCCTCGACGCAATTCCTCAAGCGACGCAGGCAACAACTCCTGGGCAGACGAAGAGACATCAGAGCCAAGCTAGGGCCCGAGGTAACAGACGAGGAGCAGGAGAGCATCAGAGAGCAACTGAAGGAAGTCACGGCAGTATTAAAGCAGGTCAGGGAAACGCACGAGAAGCAGAGGAAGAAGCGGCTAGTGGAGGAGATCTGGGAGGCACATGAGAGGAGCGACTTTGCAGAAATGCACCGGCTGCGAATCCAGTACCAGATGAACGGCAGAGGACCAAAAACGAGGTACTATTTCTCACCCAAGACACATTGGGAAAACAACAAGTGGGAGCAGGAACTAAGTAAGGACCCCTCCCAGGGTGGATTAGGAGCTGTCCCGATCTCGCTGCAGCAACAACTACAGGAGCATGAGGAGTACTATGCCGACCAAATGCCACTACCATGCGATCGCGACCTTATGGCGAGAGTAGCGCAGGACAGGAGGAGCATGTTGCAGTACAGCAAGAGAGCAGGCAAGAGGCGAGCGTGGCCAGAATGGGGATTGCCAGTAGAAGCCACCTGGCTCTTACTCGACCCGCAGATCAACCTCAGCAGCCCAGACGAACTTAGCAAGCGCAGAGAAGCTAGAACAATCAGAGAGGCTGAGAAGAGGAACGACGAAGAGGAGCTGGAGAAGTTGAGTACAGCATACAGTTTTCGAAGGGGACGGCAACTGCTAGCAAAAATGGGATGGGACGGAGGACGACTAGGTGTTAGAGAGGGCCTGGTCATGCAAGAAAACGATGTGGTGAACTACACAGTTGGAAGGGGACAGTATGCAGGACTAGGTGCTGAAGTGGCGGCAGACGGCAGCCACGACAGACTCGCTGAGGTGCTTGTGAAATGCCGTGCGACGCAGACTACACCCCTGGACTGGCACCGATCCAAGGCACTCGATGCAGACAAGGGGAACGGGAAGGATGGTATCCAGGGGAAAAGAGTGATGCATGCATATTGCAGCACGGGCATGTCTTGGTTTGCAGGGGCCCACAAAAGAGGAGAGCCCCAGCAGCACCCCCCCTGGGCCCAAGGAGGGCCCCCCCATAGGTGCAGAGAAAACTCGATCGCTACTATTATGACGACAAAGTGGAAGGCAGAACAGCATGGATATAGCACTGTGTTCACCAACTACGATTGCCCCAACGCTTTCGCCAGCGCACACAAGTCTCTACTGCAGGCAGTTGCCTTTAAACGAGCCGACGAATGGGACAAGCCACGTGCAGCGAATGCGATCGGTTACACGACCCTCACCATGGATACAGCAGAAGGGGAGACGACAATGGCAACAACTACAGGGTCACAGATGGGATTTACTACGGCGCCAAGACAATTCAACGGTGGATACACCATCTACGTGGAAAAGTGGAACACCCAGGAGCGACAGGGCCCTCGACAACGGCTGCACGACACGCCGCGCCCTATCACTGGAAAAGTGTGCGACCTGGCCCTCAACACATTTATGGATGATATCACCACAACCCACACAATGCTACCAGCAGCAAGTGCTACAACAATAGTGGAGCACCTCAATGGAACGACGGCAGCGCTGGAACAAACTAGTGCCAAAGGTGGCTGGAAACTGAACGCTGGAAAAACGAACCACCTCCTCAGCTCACGAGGCCGAGGCAGCCACGCGAGCACGAGGAAGATAAGAAGGAGCAAAGAAATAAAAGGGGCTACCTCTCAGAGAGATGCGTGTGTTAGGACCGTGCCTTCCGTACGACCAAGGGCTCTCAGGTTAAATGCAAAGGAGATGCGTTGCCATGCGCCTTGCGTGGAGGCAAGGAGGAACATTTTGGTCGTCAAAAACAGCCTCTGCAGTTGAGGGTGATGTTTACGGCATTTGTATTCGGAGCAGGCCTTAGCGGCCTCGCAGCCCTCGTCCTACCAGCAGCCAGCACCAATGCACTGGACGCGTCATTTGGGAAATATCTTCGTACTCTCGCCAGAGGAGCAATGTCCTGGACTACAGAAGCAGGCGACACAAGGTGCAAAAGCACAAAACAGGTGTTTACATGGTGGAGGTTAGAAAGAACGGCAGTTGCATTACGCATTCGCAGGCTCAAATGGTACCAAAAATGGGCAGTGTATCCAGCAGAACATGCTAATGTGGTTGCGGCAATATTTGGCGACTCTACGATGGACCGACTACATAACAAAAGAAGACTACTAAACGGCGACTGGATTGGTAACGATTCGACCCCAATGGCCAAACAATACCTCGAAGACCTAGAACAACTAGCGCAAACAGATGAAGCCATGAGAGGATGGTGGGAGAGGAGGAGGTCAGACCTACACATTTTAACATGGGAGACGGAGGAATGGCATCAGTGGATCAACCTCGACCCCGCCATCTTGCGCAGTGCAGCGACGCATTGGAATGATGCATCGGAGGAGGTGAATGAGGAGGAGGGGGAGGAGCACATCACTAAACCGTACTGGTGCGATCATGTGTGTGTTGACGACAACGGAGTGGAATCTACTTGTGCTGCGCGGTTCGCTACCTCGCAAGGGCTAGGGGCGCGCAAACGAGGAGTCCACAAACCGCACACCCTGCTCTCGAAACTTATCGTTGCAAACCAGTGCCCCTGGTGCCTCAGCACTTTCAGCAATAGGATCACGGCATTGGACCATGCGAAGAGGGCTACAGAGATACACGGCACGTGCTACGAAGACCGTAGCAAGTGGGCCTACGAGGTCATCATCCCTGACGCGCTTACATGTGCTTTCTGTGGCTATGAGGCTCAAGAGCTACCCTCTCTTCAGCAACACCTCAGATCTCACCGCCCTGGACCAGCTGATCATCGCCCAGCCCACGATGGCGCTCCCCGCGCCAGCGGAGTGGCAGGTAGCAAAGCGAGGACCCCGAGCCACAGGAGCCGCGGGAGCCGCCAAGAAGGGCAAGGGCAGCACGGGCAAGGGCGGAGCAGCCAGTGGCTCAGGAGGCGGCCGCGCACCTGCTGGGGACGACTTAGACTTCGAGAACGAGGGCTACGACGACAAGCTCACCACGATCCAGAAGCTGAGCTTGAGGAACAGCCAAGACATCAGGGAGCTGCACCACACGTCGACGGACTTCTGGCTCATTCCAGTAGCCAGCCCACCATTCAAGGAAGCGATCGCAGCAGCCCGCACATACGGACAAGAAGTACGCAAAGCAGGGAAGAAGCACGGCTTGGGCCCGCCTCACGCCCACGTGGCAGTGGCAGCCATCAGGGGGATGCGGGAGTCCCTCGACGGCGACCAAGGGAGCGAGACAGAGAAAGCGGCGAAAGCCATCCTGCAGGAGTACGTCGAGGCGACGAACCACGCTCTCGGACTCCTCATCGTGCAGGAGACCATCCCCACTTTCAAGGTCGCGGAGAATTACAAGAAGGAGGATCTGGGCGAGACGGAGCGGATGGGCAAGATGCACTACGCCAAGGCCACGACCGCGGCCATCTTGCAGAAGAACGAGCCTGGAGAGCAGGTGCTCCTGGCCGCCAGGAACTACAGCCCCGTCAAGCTCAAGGAAACGATGACCACGGCGCTACTCTGCTGCAACGGAACCAAAGCGACAGGAGCGGGACCGAAGACCGCCCTCGAGAGAGCCGTGGAGGCGCAGCTGCGCAGGAACGCCAGGGTTCGCCAGTGACTGCGACGGGAACGACAAGCGGAGTGCAACCGGCACCGACAGAGGCACCGACGCAGGTAGCCATCGGTCCGTCTTCCCTCCTCCGCGCGCGCCCCCCCGCAGGTGCTCGCGAGGCAGCGTGGCCGCCTCACTCAGAGAGGGAAAAGATAGCAAATGAAATCAGCATGGATCCCAGGAGATATGGAGCGCTCACAAGACAGCGCACGATCAGTCCTCACTTCCAAGAATTGTATTCTCTGGCTACAAGCTACCGAGACAGGCGAAGAAGGATTGCCGAACTGGGACCCCCACCAGGCCTCAGCAGACCTCCAGAGCCCCCCTCGGATCAGCGAGCAGACCCTTAAGACATTGTACAGGATGTTTCACGGCCTCTGAGAGTTGTTACAACTACGTCTCTCATTCCTACTCCGACCTACCACCACCTCTTCCACGGCATGCTGATGCGACGTGACATGTGCGCTTGCTCCCACGAGGTTGCGATCTTCCAAAATACTCGGATCGGACAGCAGATGTGAAGTGACACGTGTGCTTGCTCCTACGAAGCACCGATCTACCTACGTTCTCAATTACTCGGATCGGACAACAGATGTGGAAGCAGGAGCCCAATCTCAAACCACACCAGCAGAAGGTCTCTCTATTGTTCCTACTATGCAGACGGTACTCAGCCAATTTTGGTTCAGAAGTGCGAGCTCGCCTCTCCTCGAATTCTTCGCCACCTCACTACAACCAGAGCGATGCTGCCACAAGGGCATGGCCCACTAGCAGCGCCACCAGCGCACCTCGCGCACTTCGACATCTGCTACAGCAGCGCCAGCGGCCGCTTGATGACAGGCAACAGCAGGCTGAGGTCTACGAGGCCCGTGCTTGACGAGCAGATCGGCCCGCTGAATGGCACCATCTCAGCGCTCATCAGGCAGCAGACGCTCGTGAACTTGTCGCTTGAGCGGCTGGCGCCCCCAGTGGTCATGGAGCAGGAAGAGATGCTAGAGCGCCAGGAAGCTATCAGGAAGCTGACGAACCAGCGCATGATCCTCGCGAATGCAGTGATGGGCTTGAGGTACGGCCTGAGGATGAATCGCTCGTCGGCCCTTGGCCCGACGAAATCAACTACGTCGACGAGTTGGGCCTCAACAGCGGCGGGGCAGCCGCAGCTGGTGCTGGGACTGCCAGAACCTCCAGCAGCAAGAAGTGAGCACTAGATGAGCCCACGTAGCAAGCCAGGCATGCGCGCTCGAGGCTAGTGGCCTGGCAAGCGCAGCTCAGCCAGGGGTGGGCAAGAGCTCACCGCCCCCCTCCCCCTCCTCGGGAGTGTCGTGTGTCGTCCCTCGCCTCCCCCCCCTCGCTCGCACGAGAGAACCCGACCAGTGCCCCTCGCGGCAGCTGTTCGCCAAAGGGGCCAGCAGCAGCCGCCTCCGCGAGATAATGGGCGGATATGCAAAGTACGACCTTCCCGATTCCCTTGGAGGGCCAGTGTGCCCCCCTTCGGGATCAGGCAGGGAGTGCGGCGCAGATCGGTCTACCAGAGGCGGGCAGGAGCCCCGCCGCCGTCTTGCCACCTCCCCCCGAGGTACTCGGGCGGAGGTCGCATGGGCAGGCCTCATTGGAGCAGAGGCCTCCCGCTCCATATCACACGCTGATGGCTATGCAAAGTATAGCCCGAGCGCGTCTGGCGCTCGAGCTAGAGCATGAAGGAAGCCGTCCGAAGCGCCTTACCTTACCTTACCTTACCTTACCTTACCTTACCTTACCTTACCTTACCTTACCTTACCTTACCTTACCTCCTCCTCCTCCTCCTTATCCCTGCTCCCCTCCGATGTTCGGCCCGTGAGGCGTGACGGTCTGGACGTCCAGACCGTCGCTGTCCAGACAGTCTTCCTCCCTCTGTGGCAAGAGAAAGAAAATAACCAGAAACGGCAACAGAAACGAAAAGAAACCAGCACCAGAAGCGACAAGAAACTTAGAAAAACCGTTTATTTCAATTGCGATCATGCAAAATCATGGAAAATCAGGGAAAATCATGAAACATCATTGAACATCATGGACAATCATGGAAAATCATGGAAAATAATGAATTGTTCGGCCGCCCGAAAGGCCTCCGACACGATTGACAAATCGCAAGGGCACTCACTTTTCAGGGCGACACGTGCGACAAATGCGTCGTCGATTGGAAGCGGCGCCCGAATTCGGAAGGCAAAGTGCCACGCCGATCTGAAGTATGTACAAACCTATGGCATTCAAGGGCTGCGGTCGTCGCGCGGCGAATGATGGCGTGGAATGAGAAGGAGCGGCTTCAGGGGCGGTCGCGACTTGCTCCGCGTCGCGGCCCAAGGAGGCGAAAGCGGCTCGCGAGCCGCCGCCGCTGCCGCCGCAGGCGGCGGCGGTGGCGGCGGAAGCCGCTCGCGACCCGGCACCATGGGAGGCGTCGGCGGTTGCGGGGCTGTGGCGTTGCTGGCGCTATTGCCGGAACTGCTGTCGGAGTCTGATTCGTCGATTGGCGTTGGTGCCGCAGGTGTTGGCGCGCCAGTTGTAGCTACAGGTGCTTGTTGGGCAGGTGTTGGTGCCGACGTCGTTGGCGCACCTGCTGTAGCTGATGCTGCCCATTGCTGGTTCGTGTGGCACTGAAAAAGCTGATGGTACCACCACTGCTGCATTGCCATTTGTGCCAGGACGTCCCTCCTACCCTGCTCGTACGAAGAGGCGGAG
The DNA here is from genome assembly GCA_963575745.1 of Prorocentrum cordatum. Classification (NCBI taxonomy): domain Eukaryota; class Dinophyceae; order Prorocentrales; family Prorocentraceae; genus Prorocentrum; species Prorocentrum cordatum. The sequence goes on along the minus strand of CAUYUJ010009091.1, from coordinate 163,175 downwards.
ACCTCGCTCAAAATTCTGTGATGTTCTGCGCGTTGGCGGTGCCAGTCGCTTTTGCTCCACTTCGTATTGCTTCATCCGCCAGATCCCTTACACCTCTCCGGATCTGCCCAGACTGCGTCCACCGCATCGTTGTTTCCCAGCGCCGCTGCGTTCACGAGGCGGTTCGAGAGCGCGACCAATCCCGACGGCGAAGACTCCGACACCACCGCCAAAGATGCTTTCGCCTGGAAAAGGGCGTCGTGCATGGAGGCGGAGTAGCCGCTCGTCCTCAAATGCACGTCCAAGGCGTGGACCAAATCTTGCTCGTCGAACATCGCTTGCACGTACTTCACCGACTCTGGGGCGGCAGCGCATTGCACGAACTTCTTGTCTGGAGAACACGAGACGGCGCCAGGCGGCACCGTTTCGTTTTGATAAGTTTTAACAAGCAAGCCGAAATATTGCATGATGATCACCGCCCCGCGGTTGTATCCGCTGTTGCCACCTCTCTGGTACACATCCTCCAAATCTGCTGTGTCCAACGACTGCAGTAGAAAGCCGAAAATACCATGCCCGCACACCCCTGGTCCAGGAAAGCATTGCCTGGATTTCAGGATCCCCAACGCGTTCTCCACAGATATAGATTGGGCCAAGAAGACCGGGAAATCAGCCGACGTCGCTCGACCAACTTGCCTGTCAGACGAACCATCGCTGCGGGAAATCTTAACAAATCCCGGTCAAATCCCGATGTGTCCGCAGCGGCGCAAGCAATCATATTTGGCCCGACCATGCAATGCAGCTCGTGGTAGACGACGGCGCCATCAAGGCAGTTCTTATGCTGGCCCACGGGAGGTGGCACGCCCTTGAAGTACAATTCCCATGCTTGCTTCAACGGGGGCCGTAAACTCATCAACGCTTTCCCATGTTTGATTTCGACGCTGACATGTGGCAAATGATTCTCATTCACATTGGCGTGAAGATTTGGGCATCGGCCTTCCTTCTTGCAGTGCCGCTTCGGGTCGGCATAAAAGAAGCACACAGGCCTAGCCCTCGCAATTGCTTGCAAAACTTCCTTCGGAACTGATACCGCATCCGCCATGTGGCCTAGCGTCTCGGCGGAGGCTTGAACCACACGCACTGGCGGGGGCACTGGCGGGGGCTAGAGCCACACGCACTGTTGCATGGCGCTTGCTGGCTGAGCCGCAAATGCTGCGGACCTGGTGAGGGCACGGACGTGTCCTGGAACCCACACACACACACACCGTTACTTTTTTTCAGCAAACAAATGCACAGGCAACCAGTGAGCATGCGAGCGCTCCTCAGGGTGTGAGGATGGTTACACATTGCATGTGGGCACCGAACAACTGCACCTCCATTGAAACAGCCAGCAAAACGGCAAGGCGAAGCAGTTGAAATTGTACCGCGGGGCGGCCAAGGCGAAGCACTTAAATTTGTACCGCGACACCGGCCAGCGATGTTTTACGCTCAAAGCAAGTCTTCGATGCACGCCTGAAGTGAAACAGTCCACTGTGATACGAAATCCCCTTGAAACATAGCGGCTCCACCAGGAAGGAAAAAGAGGGGCGGGAGGAGGAGAGAGGAGGAGGGGGAGGAGGAGGAGGAGGAGGAGGAGGGACAAGAGGGAGCAGCAGCAGCGGACGACGGAGGAGGGCGAAAGGGCAGGAAGGGGCGAGAAGGGCGCGAGCCCCACGCACGCACCAACGCGCGCAGCCCGTGCAAGACGACCGTTACTCATAACTCGTACTGGTAACTCGTACGTGTCCTGCAACGCACACACGCACACACACACCGCTACTGGTAACTCGCACGTGTCCTGGATCACGCACACCCACCGACACTGGTAATTCGTACGTGTCCTGGATCACACACGCACACAGTTACTGGTAACCCGCACGTGTCCTGGAACACACACACACACCGTTACTGGTAACTCGCACGTGTCTTGGACCACGCACACACACACACACCGTTACTGGTAACTCGTACGTGTGCTGGATCACGCACGCCCACCGTTAATGGTAACTCGTACGCGTCCTGCATCACACGCACACGCCGTTTCTGTTGACCCGCACGTGTCCTGGGACACACACCCACGCACACACCGTTACTTGTAACTCGTACGTGTCCTGGAACACACACACACACCATTACTGGTGACTCGTACGTGTCCTGGGACACACAGACCGTTACTGGTAACTCGTACGTGCCCTGGAGCACACACACACGCACACACAGTTACTGGTAACTCGTACGTGTCCTGGAACACACTCACACGGATACTGGTTACTCGTACGTGTCCTGGAACACACACACACAAACACGCACACACACACCGTTACTGGTAACTCGCACGTGTCCTGGAACACACGCACACACCGCTACTGGTAACTCGCACGTGTCCTGGATCACGCACACCCACCGTTACTGGTAACTCGTTCGTGTCCTGGAACACAAACACACCGTTACTGGTAACCCGCACGTGCCCTGGATCACACACGTACACATACCGTTACTGGTGTTTCGCACGTGTCATTGAACACACACACACACACACGCACACACACACACCGTTATTGGTAACCCGTACGTGCCCTGGAAAACACACACACCGTTACTGGTAACTCATACGTGTCCTGGAACACACACATACACACACCGTTACTGATAATGCGTACGTGTCCTGGAAAACACACTCACACACCGTCACTGGTAACTCGTACGTGTCCTGGAACACACATGCACACACGCACACGCCGTTACTGGTAAATCGTAAGTGTCCTGGATCACACACACCGTTACTGGTAACTCGCACGTGTCCTGGAGCACACATACACACCGTTACTGGTAACTCGTACGTGTCCTGGAACACACATACACACCGTTACTGGTAATTCGTAGGTGTCCTGGAAACCACACACACACACACTGTAACTGGTAACGCGTACGTGTCCTTGAACACACACACACAGACACACACCGTTACTGGTAACTCGCACGTGTCCCGGAACATGGGCACACACCATTACTGGTAACTCGTACGTGCCCTGGAACACACACACACACACACGCACACCTAAGCGCGGGCGGAAATCAGGTTGGAAACATGGTTCGGTGTTTCCCTAAGCATTGGCGGAGATCCGATTAATATATCCTCTCTTGTCTGACCTCGCTGTTCTTGGGCACACCGAGGGCAACAGTCAACATGTTTATGAGTTCAAGTGGCCCCGAGACGGGGGGAGGAGCAGGAGGGCCGGCCTTCAGAAGGGCCAGCAGGGGCCCCCGTGAGTGCCCAGAGAGGACCCCTAGAGGCTTGGAGGCACGGCGTAGGGCTTAGCACCGCCTCCTCCGCCCCCTCCTCATCCTCATCATCATCATCATCATCATCATCATCATCATCATCATCATCATCATCATCATCATTATCATTATCATTATCATCATCATCGTCATCATCGTCATCATCATCATCATCATCATCATCATCATCCTGCCGTGGTCGCGCCCTGAGCTGCTTCAAACTACCCAAACAAGGCCTCGGAGCTCCCCCTCAGCGACGGCGCCCGATGACGACGATGATACTGCAACTCACATTGTCACGCTCGCGTCCTCCGTTCGCCCTGGAGGTGTTGAGGAGGCAATAGCCACACTCATGGTGTACGGCCCTTCTCAAGAGATGAGCTCCACGTCGGCGACGGCGCTGGCCGCGTCGCGATTTTCCTGGCGCTGCTGCTGCTGCTGACCAGGCTGTGGCTGACCCTGCGGGGGATCTGGCTCCGTCGCCGCAGCGATGCTCGCCGCCGCGGCCATCGCTGGAGACGAGTCGCATTTGAAGAGGCAGCAATTGTACCGCGTCTTGTTCAGAGCAGTGCAGTAGTCGTTCACGCAGCTCGTGTGGAAGACGTGGCCGCAGGGCAACGCTTCGAAAGGTAGTGCAAGGACCAGCATGCCAAAGTGCTCGGCCCTCATGAATACCGCTAGCGGATCGGCTTGACCCGCTCGGTGGGCGTGAAATTCTCCCGCACGATGTACGCACCCAATCTGACGGATGCCACCAGCATGCGGGATCTTTCCTCGGTGCTCGGCGCGGCTGAGTAACACACCCAGCCACTCTTGCTCGTAACTCTGGGCACCGAGGCCCAAAACGTACTACTCAACTTCAGCTCACGAGCCAGCTCCTTCCTCAAATCCTCGAAGTGCGGGCACTCCTGGAAAAGGTGGCGGAGGCTCGGGAGCGGGCAGCTGCACCACTTACAACATTTGTTCACCTGCATTCTGGTGTACGTCTGCCCTGCACCGCTCCGAAAAATCGTCACACTATGCAATTCATCCGCACTCAAGCTTTTGATGTATTTCTTGAATATCTGGCTGCTACTCAGGTCGACATCAACATCCTCGATGCCCTCAACGTCGTTTCTCGTAAGATGTACTGCACGCAGACAAGCCACTCGAGCCACGGCACGTACAGCATGGGCCCCACCTGGGGCCTCAGTCCAGAACTTATCCTGGGGGTCACGTACTTGGGCGGTCACACGGAGCACTCGAGGGTCAGCACCAGGAGGGACCCGCAGACAAACTCCCCATTCAGCGTTGTGGTCGATATACTCAAGGTGTATCTGTGCATAATGGGCCACAAGGGCCTTCCTCAAGAACTCGCTCTGGATCAGGTTCTCGGAGCGGACGGATTTCATGATCTGGAGACACGGCGAATATAATGGATGAAGCTGTACTCTCTGGGCCCACCAGCGGCCCGAGCACCACCACGTATTTGCAGTTCTCAGTATGGCGTGAAAGAGGGCCCCTGGGGCCCACCGAGGCACTGGCTCGACCAGGGGGGTCGCCCAGAGCCACAAGGGCCTCACATAGGCCGCAGCAAGTCTTTCCCGCACGGCAGCAGCCCCAGGGAACGCCTTCAGCACACCCACGGCCACCTCGAGCTTTTTCCAGCCTCCTCGAGGCCTGATCGGTTTGTCGGAGTCGGCGGGATCACACATTACCCCAAGATGCTCGATGTCATTCTCCTTCCCCTCCTCCCAATACTGGCGCTTCGACAGGTTCTCCACGAAACCTACGTCGTTGTCAAAAGCTTGAGTCCGAGCGAGGCCCTCTGCAAGATCCTGCTCAGCTCGGGCTCCACCCGCCGTCAGCGAGCGGTCGTCCATGTATGCCCATCCTCGGGCGGGCTCCGCCCGCCAAGGAGTGAGAGTCGCAACCATTGCCCCTGGAGCACACGAATCTCCCTGAGGCAAACCTTTGGCCACCCAGATCGGTGACGACAACTCATTCTGCACACAACAGACTCTGGGTCCTTTCCAGGCGCACAAACATACATGAATAAGTGCTGCTGGGGCCTTCTCTGCTTGTAATGCTGCCACTGCTACATAATGATCCACATTGTCATATGCTTTGCTCAGGTCCATTTCTACCCCTCTTGTGGCCCCAACAGAAAGCCACGCCGAAATAGCATGGCTGACACTGAAGCCTGACTTGCACGCATACTGGTTCTCCGCCGCTGTCGGCAGAGCAACTGCGAGTGCTGAAAGCCAACATCTCACCAAGCTAGACGCCACAGAGATCGGCCTCGACTCATTCTCATCCTTCTTCGGGATCCCGACCACCCTCCAGACGAAGAGCTCCTTCAGGAGCCCAGCCTCGAGCTCCCCCTGGACCGACACCGCGTGGGCCGTGGTGTCGCACCAGAGGGTGTACAGCTCATCTATGATGAAGGGGGCGACTTTCAACAACAAGCGAACCTCGGAGGCCTTCCAACCGTCCATACCTTCCGCTCCTTTACATTTCTTGATGGCTGCGATGAAGCCTTCTTTTGTCGGGACCCAATCATCGGGCATGCTGCTCGTCGGGATCGGTTTGTTGTCCGCCCTCGCGTTTGCTTCCCACCGCTTCCAGTTGAGTACTTTGTTCTGGCTCTCGTACGACTCTGGCTTCCAGACGGGCTCCCACTCGGCCCTCATCCCCTCGCTGTCGAACCCAGGGCTGGGGGCCCCCGCTTTGAACACCGGTGTGGCAAGCTTCCAGAGGTCGTTGGACCATTCCCGAAACCGAGCTCCCCAGTGCTTGCGCTTCTCATCAGCCACCAGACGCTCCTCATACGTGATGGCTCGACTGACTACATCCAGCAGCTGACCGTACGATGGCCACCCGTCAAGATGCCGAATCAACTTATCCTGCACTGCCGCTGTGTAGGCGCTCATGTGCCTCAGGTCGAGACGAGCGCCAGCACCCTGCTGGCCACGGACTTGATGCAAACAGGCTCTATGTAGTCGGCGCAATCGTCTGAGAGCGACCGACTCAGCAAGACAATGGGCGGGAGGATGAGCACAGGGTTTGGCGGTAGGATATATTCCCTTATCCCGTTCAGCTGCACGTGCTACTTTAACCCATCCCCGAACTGCTGCTTCTTCTAATGCGTGCTCAGCTCTAGCATGCCATACTTTCCATTTCGTCGATGTATCGATATCGAGTCGAGGCTTCGGGATCATCGAGTCACATGCTTGCTCGATCTGCTGCTGCCCATGCTCGTTTACGAACGCGATGGCGGCCTCCTCGAACAAGGCCGTGTGCCGAAGGCGTGTGAGAGGGCGTTGCTGTACAGGACACTGGGACACCTCAAAGATACACATGCCATGATGCGGTATGCCCTCGATGAAGTGGGTGCCTACGTGCTTGGGGGGTTCACTTTCTTCAGCCATCCATCTCAAACATCTGGACGGTGACGTGCCCGCTGTCGCGGTAGGGCACGTGTTTGACGTAATAGACCACCCAGGGCCCGCCAGCCTAGAATATCTAGAAACCCAACTGAGGTCCCCGACGAGGATGGTGTGGTTGCTCAGCTTCTGGGCCCAGTCGAGAGCCCTGCGTACCCAATTAATATCTCCCCGAACTGGCCCATATCCGCTCACGACGGCGATGGTCGCCGTCTTCACAGCTACAGCACGATGATCGAGATCTTTATCACGTTGAACCGTCACCTTTCCGATACCTCTGCGCCACAGGACTGCTGTCCCGCCATACCCCTGCGATCCAGACGACGACTGCGGAGGAGGAGGAGAGCAGGCAGTGATACCAGCCACTTGGGCCGAAGCTCCCAGTTCTTGATTTCTTGCCATGCCATGATGTCAACTTGCTTGATTTCTTTATGTTTGAAGATTGCTGTTGCTCTTGCTCTGGTCAAAGCTGTGACGTTTATCGAAGCGATCCTGCACGGCCCCGAGGTAGGAGAGGTAGGTTGCTTCCCAGATCCGCCTCCGAGCAGAGGATCTTGACTTGAAGTGAAACATTCGACAGAAACTGCATTGGTGAAACCTTCCACAGAAACTGCATGAGTGAAACTTTCCACAGAAACTGAATTAGTGAAACTTTCCACAGAAACTGCAATGAAGTAGTGTATGATACTCTGTACCATGCCATGCGTACCAGCGCCCAGCCGCAGTACTCCACCATCCCAAGACATGGTATCTGTATGCGTCCTAACGCCGTGGCGACGTAGCCCGACTGACGCAGGCTCGAGGAGCACTTGCCGTCGGGACTTGCGTTCTAACGCCTGCCCCTGAAGTACATGGGGCTGCGCTCTGCCTCTGAGTGGCGACGTGAGCCCAACCCCAGCAGGCTCGAGGAGCACCTGCGGTCGGGACTTGCGATCTAACGCCTCTTGCTGTGGGTGACGTACTTGCGTTCTAACGCCTTGTGGCGACGTGAGCCCGACCAGCACAGGCTCGAGGAGCACTTGTGGACGGGACTTGCGTTCTGACATCTGTACTGGCTCCACGGCTAGTCAAGACGAAGCTGGCGTAGCTGCTGCTGCTGCTGCTGCTGCTGCTGCTGCTGCTGCTGCTGCTGCTTCTTTCTTCGCTCGATGCCTCCGTTTCCAGTATTCTTTCATCTTCGCATGCCACTCGGGATCCAGTGTACGTCTTTCAGCTACTCTGGCTCGCCGCTGCTCTTTCACCTGTGCTGACATTCTGTGCGTGGCGCGGTACGCCTTGCCATAGGCATCACGGGTGGCTCGGTACTTGGTACGGGCAATTTCTGTTTTGGTTTGCTTCCATGCGGCATGCTCTGCAGGCTGGGATCGCCTCTGCTGGGCCTGACGAAGGGCCCTATCTCGGGTCTTCTCCAGAATCTGCTTGCCTTTGTTCTCGCCGACGGCCACCTGTATCAGCTGCTTGATGGTGTAGCGCACTGGGCGCTTAGTACATGGCTGGATCGTCGCGTTGGAGATCCTCTTGTATACTCCACATCTGGTGCACAAATACGACTCTTTTGACTCCTTTGTCCCACCACTCGTAGCGACCTGGGTAATGTCCAACTCACAGAAGGCATCACGAAATTCGGGAGCAAGATTCGTTTTCCATTGAATATACCGAGCTTGCACCGCCTGACGAGTACGAACACGATGGCTGGCTTCTCGGCGGATGGCGGCCGACTTGGCCCACTGCTTCAACTCACTCTGAGGTGGAGGCTCACCCCTGCAAGCACCCCAGTGGCGCTTAGCCTCGCACCTCTGCCTTGACGACGACGTGCCTGGTGTCGGTCCCCACCCACACGGGCACCTCAAATGATCTCCAGGCTCACGCAACGCAGGATCATCCAACTCATCATCCGTCTCAGGTACCCCAAGGGCCTGGCGGGCCCTCTTCGTCGTAGTCGAGCCGCGCGCCAGTGAAGCTGACGGGCTAGCCACTCCGAGAGCCTGACGGGCCCTCTTCGTCGTAGTCGAGCCGCCTGCTACACTGCGTCCTCCTCCTTCAAGGTTGACAGGGTACGGTAACATGGCCTCTCTCCACTTTTTCATGGTAACAGCATCCACTGGTTTCTTTAGTACCAATCTCTCATAATGTTTACTTTCCAACACCAGCATCACCTGCTGCTTGAGTCTCTTCGCGAACTGCTGAGGAGGCCCATACAACATCCAGTGTCCATCACTTGCTGTTGCCCAAATGAGAATCTCAGTTTTTGTTGCCAGAGCTGCAGCCAAGACACCAATACTGTTGAACATACTGGGCAACGCTTCGAAAGAAAGGTAGTGCAAGGACCAGCATGACAAAGTACTCGGCCCTCATGAAGACCGCTAGCGGGTCGGCTTGACCCGCTCGGTCGGCGTGAAATTCTCCCGCACGATGTATGCACCAAGACGGACTGATGCCACCAGCATGCGAGCTCTCTCCTCTGAATTCGGCGATGCTGAGTAACATACCCAGCCGCTCTTACTCGTAACTCGGGGCACCATGGCCCAAAACGTACTACTCAGCTTCATCTCACGTGCCAACTCCTTTCTCTTATCCTCAAAGTGCGGGCACTCCTGGAAAAGATGGCGGAGGCTCGGGAGCGGACAGCTGCACCACTTACAACATTTGTTCACTTGCATTCTGGTATACGTCTGACCAGCACCACTCCGAAAAATCGTCACACTGTGCAACTCGTCAGCGCTCAAGCTTTTCATGTACCTCTGATATATCTGGCTACTACTCAAATCGACATCGACGTCCTCGATACCTTCCACGTCTTTTCGTGTGAGGTGTACTGCACGCAGACAAGCCACACGAGCCACGGCACGTACTGCATGGGCTCCACTTGGGGCCTCTGTCCAGAATTTATCTTGGGAATCACGTACTTGGGCAGTCACACGGAGCACTCGAGGGTCAGCACCAGGAGGGACCCGAAGACAAACTCCCCATTCAGCATTGTGGTCGATATACTCAAGGTGTATCTGTGCATAGTGGGCCACAAGGGCCTTCCTCAAGAACTCACTCTGGATCAGGTTCTCGGAGCGGACGGATTTCATGATCTGGAGGCACGGCGAATATAACGGATGCAGCTGTACTCTCTGGGCCCACCAGCGGCCCGCACACCACCACGTATTTGCAGTTCTCAGTATAGCGTGAAAGAGGGCCCTTGGAGCCCATCGAGGAACTGGTTCGACCAGTGGGGTCGCCCAGAGCCAGAGGGGCCTCACATAGGCCGCGGCGAGTCGTTCCCGAACGGCGGCGGCCCCAGGGAACGCCTTCAGCACACCCACGGCCACCTCGAGCTTTTTCCAGCCTCCACGAGGCCTGATCGGTTTGTCGGAGTCGGCGGGATCACACATCACCCCAAGATGCTCTATGTCATTCTCCTTCCCCTCCTCCCAGTACTGGCGCTTCGACAGGTTCTCCACGAAACCTACGTCGTTGTCAAAAGCTTGAGTCAAAGCGAGACCCTCTGCAAGATCCTGCTCAGCTCGGGCTCCACCCGCCGTCAGCGAGCGGTCGTCCATGTATGCCCATCCTCGGGCGGGCTCCGCCCGCCACGGGGTGAGCGTCGCGACCATCGCCCCAGGAGCACAAGAATCTCCTTGAGGCAGTCCTTTGGCCACCCAGAGCGGTGACGACAACTCATTCTGCACACAACAAACTCTGGGTCCTTTCCAGGCACACAGGCAAATGTTGATAAGTGCTGCTGGGGCCCTCTCTGCTTGTAATGCTGCCACTGCTACATAGTGATCCACGTTATCATATGCTTTGCTCAGGTCCATTTCTACCCCTCTTGTGGCCCCAACAGAAAGCCATGCCGAGATAGCGTGGCTGACACTGAAGCCTGACTTACATGCATACTGATTCTCCGCCGCCGTTGGCAGAGCAACTGCTAATGCTGATAGCCAACATCTCACCAGGCTTGACGCCACTGAGATCGGCCTCGACTCGTTCTCATCCTTCTTCGGGATCCCGACCACCCTCCAGACGAAGAGCTCCTTCAAGAGCCCAACCTCGAGCTCCCCCTGGACCGACACCGCGTGGGCCGTGGTGTCGCACCAGAGGATGTACAACTCATCTATGATGAAGGGGGCGACTTTCAACAACAAGCGGACCTCCGAGGCCTTCCAACCGTCCATACCTTCCGCTCCTTTGCATTTCATGATGGATGCGATGAACCCCTCTTTTGTTGGGACCCAATCGTCGGGCATGCTACTCGTCGGGATCGGTCTGTTGTCCGCTCTCGCTTTTGCTTCCCACCGCTTCCAGTTTAATACTTTGTTCTGGCTCTCGTACGACTCGGGCTTCCAGACGGGCTCCCACTCGGCCCTCATCCCCTCGCTGTCGAACCCAGGGCTAGGGGCCCCTGCTTTGAACACCGGCGTGGCAAGCTTCCAGAGATCATTAGACCATTCCCGAAAACGAGCTCCCCAATGTTTGCGTTTCTCATCCGCCACCAGACGCTCCTCATACGTGATGGCACGACTGACTGCATCCAGAAGCTGACCGTACGATGGCCACCCGTCTAGATGCCGAATCAACTTATCCTGCACCGCTGCCGTGTAGGCGCTCATGTGCCTCAGGTCGAGGCGGGCGCCTGCACCCTGGTGGGCACGGACTTGATGCAAACATGCTCTATGTAGTCGGCGCAACCGTCTGAGGGCGACCGACTCAGCAAGACAATGAGCGGGAGGATGAGCACAAGGTTTAGCGGTAGGATATGTTCCCTTATCCCGTTCAGCTGCACGTGCTACTTTAACCCATCCCCGAACTGCTGCTTCTTCTAGTGCGTGCTCAGCTCTAGCATGCCATACTTTCCATTTTATCGATATGCCGATATCGGACCGAGGCTTCGGGATCATCGAGTCACATGCTTGCTCGATCTGCTGCTGCTCAGGCTCGTTTACGAACGCGATGGCGGCTTCTTCGAACAAGGCCGTGTGCCGAAGGCGTGTGAGAGGACGTTGCTGTACAGGACACTGAGACACCTCAAAGATACACATGCCGTGGTGCGGAACGCCCTCGATGAAGTGAGTGCCTACGTGCTTGGGGGGGTCGCTATCTTCAGCCATCCACCTCAGACATCTGGACGGGGACGTGCCGGCTGTCGTGGTAGGGCACGTGTTTGACGTAATAGACCAACCAGGGCCCACCAGCCTAGAATATCTAGAAAACCAATTCAGGTCCCCGACAAGGATGGTGTGGTTGCTCAGCTTCTGGGCCCAGTCGAGAGCCCTGCGTACCCAATTTATATCTCCCCGAACAGACCCATATCCGCTCACGACGGCGACAGTCGCCGTCTTCACAGCCACTGCTCGATGATCGAGATCTTTATCACGTTGCACCGTCACCTTGCCGATACCTCTGCGCCACAGGACTGCTGTCCCGCCACACCCCTGAGATCCAGACGACGACGGCGGAGGAGGAGGAGAACAGGCAACTCCCCACCCATAGCTGTTGGCCAGCGATACCAGCCACTTGGGCCGCAGCTCCCAATTCTTGATTTCTTGCCATGCCATGATGTCAACTTGCTTGATTTCCTTATGCTTGAAGATTGCTGTTGCTCTTGCTCTGGTCAAAGCTGTGACGTTTATCGATGCGATCCTGCACGGTCCCGAGGTTGGAGTGGTAGGTTGCTTCCCAGAACCACCGCCGAGTAGAGGATCTTGACTTGGAGTGAGACATTCGACAGAAACTGCATTGGTGAAACCTTCCACAGAAACTGCATTAGTGAGACTTTCCACAGAAACTGAATTAGTGAAACTTTCCACAGAAACTGCATTGAAGTAGTGTGTGATATTCAGTACCATGCCACGCGTAACGGCGTCCAGCCGCAGTACTCCACCACCACAAGAGATGGTACCTGTCTGCGTCCTAACGCCGTGGCGACGTAGCCCAACTGACGCAGGCTCGAGGAGCACCTGCCGTCGGGACTTGCGCTCTAACGCCTGCCTCTGAAGAGAGTGCAGCTGCGCTCTGACTCCGAGTGGCGACGTGAGCCCAACACAAACAGGCTCGAGGAGCACCTGCGGTCGGGACTTGCGTTCTGACGCCTCCTGCTGCAGGTGGCGTGCTTGCGTTCTAACGCCTTGTGGCGACGTGAGCCCGACCAGCACAGGCTCGAGGAGCACCTGTGGACGGGACTTGCGTTCTAACACCGATACTGGCTCCACGGCTAGTCAAGACGAAGCTGGCGTAGCTGCTGCTGCTGCTGCTGCTGCTGCTTTCTTCGCTCGATGCCTTCGCTTCCAGTACTCTTTCATCTTCGCGTGCCACTCGGGGTCCAGGGTCCGCCTCTCAGCTACTCTGGCTCGTCGCTGCTCTTTCACCTGTGCTGTCATCCTATGCGTGGCGCGGTACGCCTTGGCATAGGCATCACGGGTGGCTCGGTACTTGGTACGTGCAATTTCAGCTTTGGCTTGCTTCCAGGCGTCATGCTCTGCAGGCTGGGCTCGCCGCTGCTGAGCCCGTCGAAGGGCCCTGTCGCGGGTCTTCTCCAGGATCTGCTTGCCTTTGTTCTCACCAACGGCCACCTGGAGCAGCTGCTTGATGGTGTAGCGCATTGGGCGCTTGGTACATGGCTGGACCTTCGCATTTGAGATCCGCTTGTATACTCCACATCTTGTGCACAAATAAGATTATTTAGCCTCCTTCGTCCCACCACTCGTAGCAGCCTGGGTAACGTCCAGCTCGCAGAAGGCGTCACGAAACTCAGGAGGCTTGGTCATCTTCCACTGAATGTACCTAGCTTGCACCGCCTGGCGAGTACGAACTCGATGGCTGGCTTCTCGGCGAATGGTGGCCGACTTGGCCCACTGCTTCAACTCGCTCTGTGGTGGAGGTTCGCCTCGGCAAGCACCCAAGTGACGCTTAGCCTCGGACCTCTGCTTAGAAGACGAAGTGCCTGGCGTCGGTCGCCAGCCACACGTGGGGCATCTCAAGTGGTCTCCAGGCTCACGAAGCGCAGGATCATCCAACTCATCATCTGATGCTGGTACTCCGAGAGCCTCGCGAGCCCTCTTCGTCGTAGTCGAGCCACGCGCCAACGATGCTGACGAGCTGGGCACTCCGAGAGCCTGACGAGCCCTCTTCGTCGTAGTAGAGCCACATGCCACGCTGCGTCCGCCACCCTCGAGGTTGACAGGATATGGTAACATGGCCTCCTTCCACTTCTTCATAGTTGCAACATCGACTGGCTTCTTTAACACCAGCCGTTCATAATGCTTATTCTCCAACACCATCATCACCTGTTGCTTGAGTCTCTTCGCGAACTGCTGTGGATGCCCATACAACATCCAGTGACCATCACTTGCTTTTGCCCATATGAGAATCTCAGTTTTTGTCGCCAAAGCTGCTGCCAAGACACCAATACTGTTGAACATCGTCTTGCTCGTGGCGAGGGACGTGATCAGGTCCGCACCCTTCTCGAGGTTGTAGGTCTTGGGGTTCTTGGCAATCTCCTTGGACACCAAACAACGTACAATACCTGGGATACGGCCTCCAACGGCAACATCCTCGGCAGACAGCGGCTTTGCCTGTGGCTTCAGATCGTTCAAGGCCGAGCCCAACGCGATCGGGAAGCAGTCTCCTCCTCCCACGTTCTCTTGACGAACAGCGAATTCAGCGAAGGGCTCGATGGAGGTGACCTTCGCTTTCTTGATGCTCTTGGCGGCCAGCTGGGGCCCCTGCTGCTTCTGGCCGGCGGTGGGTCCAGCTGCGCCTTCAGCTGCGGCTGCAGGACCACTCGCAGCAGCTGGTGCAGCAGCAGGAGCCTCCTCCAGCACCACGTCGTCGTCCTCGCCGTCCTCGGCGTCGTCGTCCTCGCCCAGGCGTGGCTTGGGCAGCGGTGTGCCCCATGCCGACTTGGGCTTGGCAGCACCTTCTCCTTTCTTCTTGGGGCTGGCGCTCCTGATGACCATCGACACCAGCACGCCCGACGTGAAGGCGAAGGCGCTCTGCTCCGAAGCACCCTCAAGATCTCCACGAAAGAACCACTTGCGAACTCCAGCTCTGGAAACGGCTTGTATGTTCTGGAAACCTCTGGCCTTGGCCCAGGCCTCAAGGTCCTCTGGATGTGACCATGAGTCGAGGCCTCGAGTGACGATCCATCTCGGCGGAATCGAGGACGGGTCGGCCACAGACGCTTTATCAGAGATGATGCCGATGGGCGAATCAATAGATGGACGATACACAAGGCGAGCTCCTGCGGCCTGTCCGTCGGCCAACGCCCGCACACGACGATAATACACCTTCGGATCCTCATCATCCTTTTGCTTGACAAAACGGGGCACTTTCTTGGACTGCTGCTCAGTCAAGAAGACACCCGCTGGGAGTACTGCTGACATCAGTGTGGCTCGGGACTCTTCTTTCAAGATCACCACGCAAGTAACCTCCGTTGAGTAATATATGGCCCCTTTAACTTTCAGAATACTTTTGCACTGCGCTGAATCGAAGACCAAAGCTGGTAAAGAAAGAGGGTCTCTCTGGGCCCTGGCGTACATTTCCCCATCAGCATACGATCTCGCAATCGTGAGTCTGGCATTGAACGTGGTGATCCTCGCAGGTTTCTCCACGTCATCCTTCAAGTTGGCAGGTAGCGTCGCCTTCCCAGGCGCACCATCACCATCAGGGATAATCCAAGCTTTGACCTGCTGCGGGCCTTTCGGCCCATCAATCAGTACATCTGAATATGTTGCTGTAGGCTCCTCAACCCAAGACTGCAACCCATCATTCTTGGCGAAGATCACATAAGTAAGTGGATGATCAGCTCCCGTTGTTCTCTTCCACTCCTGTGCACGACGTAGTTCGGTTTCGTTCTGACAAGTCACAACTGCAGGGCCTGCGAGTAACTTGTCCTTGATCGAGGATGCTGGAAAAATTGAACCCCCCTTCCAAGCCAAAGACCACAACCTGTGAGTTGCGCGAGCTGGCGGGGAGCTGGCCTTGGGAGCAACTGTCATCGGAGCTGCTCGAGAAGTGTAGGTGTCGATCATGCTCTTCAGCGTGCCAATCACCTCAGAGTCGGACGGGGCATACTTTGCACCATCTGCTTTCCTCAGAAGACTGCGTATCTGAGCAAGCACGGGTCCTTCTCCGTTCCCAGCATCAGGATTGCCTTTGTGCGTTGGCGTCGGAGTAGCTGTAGATCTGTTCTGTCGCGGCCTCTTCTTTTTCTGCACTGAAATCTGCCCCTTCAGTGCATCAAGTTGAAGCTGCATCATTGTCATCAATGAAGAAAGGGATGCCTGTGACGCCTTTGCCCTGGACACAGCAGCACCGTTCTTCCCCCCTTTGCGACCCCCGTCGCCGCCACCCAGTAGTGGGTCAGCTTCATCATGGATGGGAGGCTTCCCCGCCTCGAGAACCATACTTGAATTCAGTTCGGCCTTCACGGCCGTGCATTTGACACCCAGGTTCGCCTCGCTCAGGGCAAGCGACCCGTCGACCGCGAGGACGCTGCAATCAACGTCCAGGAGCGTGGTGTCGTCGTCGACGGGCAATGCTTCGAAAGAAAGGTAGTGCAAGGACCAGCATTACAAAGTACTCGGCCCTCATGAATACCGCTAGCGGATCGGCTGGACCCGCTCGGTCGGCGTGAAATTCTCCCGCACGATGAAGGCACCGAGACGCACCGATGCCACCAGCATGCGAGATCTCTCCTCTGAATTCGGCGATGCTGAGTAACATACCCAGCCACTCTTACTCGTAACTCGGGGCACCGTGGCCCAGAACGTACTACTCAGCTTCATCTCACGTGCCAGCTCCTGCCTCTTGTCTTCAAAGTGCGGACACTCCTGGAAAAGATGGCTGAGGCTCGGTAGCGGACAGCTGCATCACTTACAACCTTTGTTCACCTGCATTCTAGTATACGTCTGACCAGCACCACTCCGAAAAATCGTCACACTGTGCAACTCGTCAGCGTTCAAGCTTTTCATGTACCTCTGATATATCTGGCTACTACTCAATTCGACATCGACGTCCTCGATACCTTCCACATCTTTTCGTGTGAGATGTACTGCACGCAGACAAGCCACACGAGCCACAGCACGTACTGCATGGGCCCCACCTGGGGCCCCTGTCCAGAACTTATCCTGGGGATCACGTACTTGGGCAGTCACACGGATCACTCGAGGGTCAGCATCAGGAGGGACCCGAAGACAAATTCCCCATTCAGCATTATGATCGATATACGCATGGTGTATATGTGCATAGTGGGCCACAAGGGCCTTCCTCAAGAACTCACTCTGGATCAGGTTCTCGGAGCGGACGGATTTCATGATCTGGAGACACGGCGAATATAACGGACGCAGCTGTACTCTCTGGGCCCACCAGCGGCCCGCACACCACCGCGTATTTGCAGTTCTCAGAATAGCGTGAAAGAGGGCCCCTGGGGCCCACCGAGGGACTGGCTCGACCAGTGGGGTCGCCCAGAGCCAGAGGGGCCTCACGTAGGCCGCGGCGAGTCGTTCCCGAACGGCGGCGGCCCCAGGGAACGCCTTCAGCACTCCCACGGCCACCTCGAGCTTTTTCCAGCCTCCACGAGGCCTGATCGGTTTGTCGGAGTCGGCGGGATCACACATTACCCCGAGATGCTCTATGTCATTCTCCTTCCCCTCCTCCCAATACTGGCGCTTCGACAGGTTCTCCACGAAACCTACGTCGTTGTCAAAAGCTTGAGTCAGAGCAAGACCCTCTGCAAGATCCTGCTCAGCTCGGGCTCCGCCCGCCGTCAGGGAGCGGTCGCCCATGTATGCCCATCCTCGGGCGGGCTCCGCCCGCCACGGGGTGAGCGTCGCGACCATCGCCCCAGGAGCACAATAATCTCCTTGAGGCAATCCTTTGGCCACCCAGAGCGGTGACGACAACTCATTCTGCACACAGCATGCTCTGGGCCCTTTCCAAGCACACAAACAAATGTTGATAAGTGCTGCTGGGGCCCTCTCTGCTTGTAACGCTGCAACTGCTACATAGTGGTCCACGTTGTCATATGCTTTGCTCAGGTCCATTTCTACCCCTCTTGTGGCCCCAACAGAAAGCCATGCCGAGATAGCGTGGCTGACACTGAAGCCTGATTTACATGCATACTGGTTCTCCGCCGCCGTCGGCAGAGCAACTGCTAATGCTGATAGCCAACATCTCACAAGGCTTGACGCCACTGAAATCGGCCGCGACTCGTTCTCATCCTTCTTCGGACTCCCAGCCACCCTCCAGACGAAAAGCTCCTTCAAGAGCCCAACCTCGAGCTCCCCCTGGACCGACACCGCGTGGGCCGTGGTGTCGCACCAGAGGATGTACAACTCATCTATGATGAAGGGGGCGACTTTCAACAACAAGCGGACCTCCGAGGCCTTCCAACCGTCCATACCTTCCGCTCCTTTGCATTTCTTGATGGCTGCTGTGAACCCTTCTTTTGTTGGGGCCCAGTCGTCGGGCATGCTACTCATCGGGATCGGTCTGTTGTCCGCTCTCGCTTTTGCTTCCCACCGCTTCCAGTTTACTACTTTGTTCTGGCTCTCGTACGACTCGGGCTTCCAGACGGGCTCCCACTCGGCCCTCATCCCCTCGCTGTCGAACCCAGGGCTAGGGGCCCCTGCTTTGAACACCGGCGTGGCCAGCTTCCAGAGATCATTAGACCACTCCCGAAAACGAGCTCCCCAATGTTTGCGTTTCTCATCCGCCGCCAATCGTTCCTCATACGTGATGGCACGACTGACTGCATCCAAGAGCTGACCGTACGATGGCCACCCATCCAGATGCCGAATCAACTTATCCTGCACCGCTGCCGTGTAGGCGCTCATGTGCCTCAGGTCGAGGCGGGCGCCTGCACCCTGGTGGGCACGGACTTGATGCAAACATGTTCTATGTAGTCGGCGCAACCGTCTGAGGGCAACCGACTCAGCAAGACAATGAGCGGGAGGATGAGCACAAGGTTTAGCGGTAGGATATGTCCCCTTATCCCGTTCAGCTGCACGTGCCACTTTAACCCATCCCCGAACTACTGCTTCTTCTAGTGCGTGCTCAGCTCTAGCATGCCATACTTTCCATTTTGTCGATATGCCGATGTCGAGACGAGGCTTCGGGATCATCGAGTCACATGCTTGCTCGATCTGCTGCTGCTCAGGCTCGTTTACGAACGCAAAGGCGGCCTCTTCGTACAAGGCCGTGTGCCGAAGGCGTGTGAGAGGACGTTGCTGTACAGGACACTGAGACACCTCAAAGATACACATGCCGTGGTGCGGGACGCCCTCGATGAAGTGAGTGCCTATGTGCTTGGGGGGGTCGCTATCTTCAGCCATCCACCTCAGACATCTGGACGGAGACGTACCAGCTGTCGTGGTAGGGCACGTGTTTGACGTAATAGACCAACCAGGGCCCACCAGCTTAGCGTATCTAGAGAACCAGTTCAGGTCCCCGACGAGGATGGTATGGTTACTCAACTTCTGGGCCCAGTCGAGAGCCCTGCGTACCCAATTTATATCTCCCCGAACAGGCCCATAGCCGCTCACGGCGGCCACCGTCGCCGTCTTCACAGCCACTGCTCGATGATCGAGATCTTTATCACGTTGCACCGTCACCTTGCCGATACCTCTGCGCCACAGGACTGCTGTCCCGCCACACCCTTGAGATCCAGACGACGACGGCGGAGGAGGAGGTGAGCATGCAACTCCCCACCCGTAACTGTTGGCCAACCATACCAGCCATTTGGGCCGCAGGTCCCAGTTCTTGATTTCTTGCCATGCCATGATGTCAACTTGCTTGATTTCCTTGTGCTTGAAGATTGCTGTTGCTCTTGCTCTGGTCAAAGCTGCGACGTTTATCGAAGCGATCCTGCACGGCCCCGAAGCTGGAGTAGTAGGTTGCTTCCCAGAACCTCCGCCGAGGAGAGGATCTTGACTTGGAGTGGGACATTCGACAGAAACTGCATTGGTGAAACCTTCCACAGAAACTGCATTAGTGAGACTTTCCACAGAAACTGAATTAGTGAAACTTTCCACAGAAACTGCATTGAAGTAGTGTATGATACTCAGTACCATGCCACGCGTGATGGCGTCCAGCCGCAATACTCCACCACCACAGGAGATGGTAGTCCATCTCGTCGTAGTGCCTGTACCTGACTGCGTCCTAACGCCGTGGCGACGTAGCCCAACTGACGCAGGCTCGAGAAGCACCTGCCGTCGGGACTTGCGCTCTGACGCCTGCCGCTGGAGAGGGTGCAGCTGCGCTCTAACTCCGAGTGGCGACGTGAGCCCAACACACAGGCTCGAGGAGCACCTGCGGTCGGGACTTGCGTTCAGACGCCTCTTGCTGAAGGTGACGTGCTTGCGTTCTAACGCCTTGTGGCGACGTGAGCCCGACCAGCACAGGCTCGAGGAGCACCTGTGGACGGGGCTTGCGCTCTGACGCCGATATTGACTCCAGAGCTTGAAGGTACTCACAATGAAACTGCTGACCAAGGCCAAACCAATTCCATCGGTGCAATAGCATGTACGTAATCTCTTCCACGGCTAGTCAAGACGACGTTGCTGCTGCTGCTGCTGCTGCTGCTTTCTTCGCTCGATGCCTTTGCTTCCAGTACTCTTTCATCTTCTTGTGCCACTCGGGATCCAGGGTCCGCCTCTCGGCTACTCTGGCTCGTCGCTGCTCTTTCACCTGTGCTGTCATCCTGTGCGTGGCGCGGTACGCCTTCGTATAGGCATCACGGGTGGCTCGGTACTTGGTACGTGCAACTTCAGCTTTGGCCTGCTTCCAGGCGTCATGCACTGCAGGCTGGGCTCGCCGCTGCTGGGCCCGTCGAAGGGCCTTGTCGCGGGTCTTCTCCAGGATCTGCTTGCCTTTGTTCTCACCAACGGCCACCTGGAGCAGCTGCTTGATGGTGAAACGCACTGGGCGTTTGGTGCATGGCTGGACCTTCGCATTTGAAATCCGCTTATATGCTCCACATCTGGTACACAAATAAGATTATTTAGCCTCCTTCGTCCCACCACTCGTAGCAGCCTGGGTGACGTCCAATTCGCAGAAGGCGTCACGGTACTCAGGAGGCTTGGTCAGTTTCCACTGAATATATCTCGCCTGCACTGCCTGGCGAGTACGAACTCGATGGCTGGTTCTCGACGGATGGCGGCCGACTTGGCCCACTGCTTCAGCTCGCTCTGCGGTGGAGGTTCACCTCGGCAAGCACCCCAGTGACGCTTAGCCTCGGACCTCTGCTTGCTGGACGACGTGCCTGGCGTCGGTCGCCAGCCACACGTGGGACACCTCAAGTGGTCTCCAGGCTCACGAAGCGCAGGTTCGTCCAACTCATCATCTGATGCTGGTACTCCGAGCGCCTCACGAGCCCGCTTCGTCGTAGTCGAACCACACGCCAAGGATGCTGACGAGCTGGGGACTCCAAGGGCCTTACGTGCCCTCTTCGTCGTAGTCGAACCACACGCCGAGCTGCGTCCGCCACCCTCAAGGTTGACAGGATATGGTAACATAGCCTCTTTCCACTTCTTCATAGTTGCTACATCGACTGGCTTCTTCAACACCAGACGTTCATAATGCTTATTCTCCAACACCATCATCACTTGTTGCTTGAGTCTCTTCGCGAACTGCGGCGGAGGCCCATACAACATCCAATGACCATCACTTGCTTTTGCCCATATGAGTATCTCAGTTTTTGTCGCCAAAGCTGCTGCCAAGACGCCAATACTATTGAACATCGTCTTACTCGTGGCGAGGGTCGTGATCAGATCCGCCCCCTTCTCGAGGTTGTAGGTCTTGGGGTTCTTGGCAATCTCCTTGGATACCAAACAGCGTACAATACCTGGGATACGACCTCCAACGGCACCATCCTCGGCAGACAATGGCTTTGCCTGCGGCTTCAGATCATTCAAGGCCGAGCCCAACGCGATCGGGAAGCAGTCTCCTCCTCCCACGTTCTCTTGACGAGCGGCGAACTCAGCGAAGGGCTCGATGGAGGTGACCTTCACTTTCTTGATGCTCTTGGCGGCCAGCGGGGGCCCCTGCTGCTTCTGGCCGGCGGTGGGTCCAGCTGCGCCCTCGGCTGCGGCTGCAGGTCCACCCGCAGCAGCTGGTGCAGCAGCAGGAGCTTCCTCCAGCACAACGTCGTCGTCCTCGCCGTCGTCGGCGTCGTCGTCCTCGCCCAGGCGTGGCTTGGGCAGAGGTGTGCCCCATGCCGACTTGGGCTTGGCAGCACCGTCTCCTTTCTTCTTGGGGGTGGCGTTCCTGATGACCATCGACACCAGCACGCCCGACGCGAAGGCGAAGGCGCTCTGCTCCGAAGCCCCCTCAAGATCTCCACGAAAGAACCATTTGCGAACTCCAGCTCTGGAAACAGCTTGGATATTCTGGAAACCTCTGGCTTTGGCCCAGGCCTCTAGGTCCTCTGGGTGGGACCATGAGTCGAGGCCTCGCGTGACGATCCATCTCGGTGGGATCGAGGACGGGTCTGCCACAGAAGCTTTATCAGACATGATGCCGATGGGCGAATCAATAGATGGACGATATACAAGGCGAGCTCCTGCGGCCTGTCCGTCGGCCAGCGCCCGCACACGACGGTAATACACCTTCGGATCCTCATCGTCCTTCTGCTTAACGAAGCGGGGCACTTTCTTGGACTGCTGCTCAGTCAAGAAGACACCAGCTGGGAGTACTGCTGACATCAGTGTGGCTCGGGACTCTTCTTTCAAGATCACCACGCAGGTCACCTCCGTTGAGTAATCTATGGCCCCTTTCACTTTCAGAATACTTTTGCACTGCGCTGAATCGAATACCAAGGCTGGTAATGAGAGAGGGTCTCTCTGAGCCCTGCCGTACATTTCCCCA
Organism: Prorocentrum cordatum; assembly: GCA_963575745.1. NCBI lineage: Eukaryota > Dinophyceae > Prorocentrales > Prorocentraceae > Prorocentrum > Prorocentrum cordatum. Next base: position 140,601 of record CAUYUJ010009091.1, on the reverse strand, counting down.
TCAGCATAGGACCTTGCAATCGTGAGTCTGGCATTGAACGTGGTGATCCTCATAGGCTTCTCCACATCGTCCTTCAAGTTTGCTGGTAGCGTCGCCTTCTCAGGCGCACCATCACCATCTGAAATAATCCAAGCTTTGACTTGCTGCGGGCCTTTCGGCCCATCAATCAATACATCTGAATATGTTGCAGTGGGCTCTTCAACCCAAGACTGCAACCCATCATTCTTGGCGAAGATCACATAAGTAAGTGGATGATCAGCTCCCGTTGCTCTCTTCCACTCCTGTGCACGACGTAGCTCGGTCTCGTTCTGACAAGTCGCAACTGCAGGGCCTGCCAGTAACTTGTCCTTGATCGAGGATGCTGGAACAAATGAAACCCCCTTCCAAGCCAAAGACCACAACCTGTGAGTTGTGCGAGCTGGCGGGGGGCTGGCCTTGGGAGCAGCTGTCATCGGAGCTGCTCGAGAAGTGTAGGCGTCGATCATGCTCTTCAGCGTCGATCAAGTTGAAGCTGCATCATTGTCATCAACGAAGAAAGGGATGCTTGTGACGCCTTAGCCCTGGTCACAGCCGCACCATTCGTACCCCCTTTGCGACCCCCGTCGCCGCCACCCAGCAGTGGGTCAGCTTCGTCATCAGTGGGAGGCTTCCCCGCCTCGAGAACCATACTTGAATTCAGTTCGGCCTTCACGGCCGTGCATGTGACACCCAGGTTCGCCTCGCTCAGGGCACGCGACCCGTCGACCGCGAGGACGTCGCAATCAACGTCCAGGAGCGTGGCGTCGTCGTCGACGGGCAACGCTTCGACTGCACTGTCGCCCACCCCGTGAGGATCAATCGTGTCCTGGCAGAACGCGCACTTGTTCTCGTCGTACTCTGAAGACTGCGGCTGGGGATGCTCCTGCTCAGGGGGCTGCTGTGGCTCCTGCGTCTGCTGCGCCTGCGGTTGCCCCCCGTCGGGCTGCTCGCGGGCGTGCAAGGGCTCGTGCTGCTGTTGGGGGGGCTCTGCGTCGGCGTGGTGCTGGACCTGCGGTGGCAGCTGTTGCTGCCCGGGCTGGTAGGTCCGCAGTGGCTCTTGCGGTTGCTGGCGGGCTTGTTGTGCTTCCTGTGGCTGCAGGTGCTGGCGCGCTGGGCTCGTGGTTACCTGCTGTGGCTGTTGTCCTGGCTGCGCTGCCGCTCTGGGCCCCACCGAACCGTCGGTCAGTTGCAGCAGGGGCTCCTGATGTGCCCGGGGTCGGCGCCCCTGGCTGCCGACGCCGCCCGTGCCAACTTTCGAGACCATTTCTGCGAGCAAGTTGTGTTGCGACTGCATGCTCTCCAGGAGAGCGTGCGTGGCAGCCTGTGAGCCGACCGACGGCTCGCCACCGCTGCCACCGCTGCTGGCGCAGGACAAGGGCGTTTGCTGTTGCTGACGTTGCTGTTGCACCTGCTTGTCGTCGCTTTTCTTTTTCTTGAACAGTTCGGCCAACGTTTGCTTGGTCTCATCAAATTCGCGTGTACCTCTCTTTTTCTGTTTTTCCATGTACGCGGGGTCGAACCCGAGCTTGATGGCTTCCTCCATCACGAGAATGTTGGAGATGGTGGAGGCGTTCTGGAACGCGTGCAGGGTGCGTTGGTACGCGGTCTCATCGTGCGCCTTCACTCGCTCAGCTGCTTTCTTCAGGCAACCATAGAAGTCGTCGTATGTAGTTGCACGCAGCTTGGTACATTGCACGTTGGGTTTCACCCGGGTGAAACACCACAAGATGACAGCGAGACATTCTTGGTTCACGTCTGTCGTGGTAGCACCATCAAGCGAGGTGACGCGTTCCACTGCTTCTGCCAGGCGGACACGGGGCAGTTTCATGGTTGGAACAGATGATGTCGACATTTTGTCTTTCTTGTTGTTGTCCGCGGCATCTGGCGTCGCGGCTACAGCCTTAGCTTGTGCCTGTTGCATGCTGTGTTGCATTTGTTGCATGGCTTGCAATTGCTGAACGCGCAGCATCTGCTGGAACTGATCTTCCATCCTGCAGGAGGCAGTTGCCACACTGCGCTGGCTTTCGCTGCGGGCGATAGCTTTGCTCAAGGCCAAACGCGGAGGAGGGTGACCGATATGGATGGCAATCGCAGAAGAGCGGGATGGATAACAAGACAGGATGGGGACGCAGGTGGCCCATGAGGGAATGCATTTGGTGAAGAGCAATAGGAGAATGGGGAGAAGGGAGGGAGAGGATGAGGCGAAGATGGGAGGGAGGCAGGGCGGCAAGACGAAAGAATGCCACATAGGCGTTGTGCCACCTAGGCGTTGCGTCGTTTACGGCAGGAGGGAAGAGGGGGAAGAGGAGGAGGAGGACGAAGAGAACGTAATAATTGGGCAAGGCAACAAGGTCTTTGTGCTCACTTTACTGCGCCTGGCAGGTTGCAAATCGCACTCAGAACGTAGATCAACCGCAGGAGAATTCATTAACATCCAGTGTGAGCTGGGCCTCAAACCCTACTCTACCACAACCCCCTCGCCCATAACCCAGAAAGGTTGATTACTATTGTTGTTACTGAAAGCGCGCCAGTGGATGGCCCTGAATACACAAAAGGAGGGGGGTGCTCGCAGAACCCCCCCCCCTCCCACCCTTCAAAGGAAGGGTGAGATTTTCGACCCCCCCCCCCCTCCCCCCCCCTCCCCTCCCTTTTAAAGGGGGGGGGTCCGGACCCCCCCTCCCCCCCCCCCCTTGGCGCTGAACGGGGGGGGTCGAACCCCCCCCCCTCCCCCCCTTTGCGCCGAACAGGGGGCTGGGGAGGGGGCCTCTCGGGTAGTGAGTAGAGAGTGGAGTGTTCCGAATAGCGATTGGTGAATAGTGGGTATTTGATAGTGAGTAGTGCGCAGTGCGTCGTGAATGGTGAGTAGTGAATAGTCGGTAATGGGTAGGGGTAGTAGTGAGTAGCGCGTCGAGACCAATGAATAATGAGTAGTGCGTAGTGGGTAGTGAGTAGTGGGAAGGAAATAGTGAGAAAGGAATTGTCAGTAGTGAGCAGTGAGGATTGAATGGTATGTAGTGAACAGTGCATAGTGAGTAGTACGCAAGGAGTAAGGATGAGGGAGTAGACAGTAGCGACTAGCGAGGAGTGAGTAGTGAGTAGTGAGTGGTGCACATTGAGTAGAGATAAGTGAGTGGTGAGTAGCGAGTAGCGAGTAGCAAGCAGGGAGTAGCGAGTAGGAAGCAGCGAGTAGCGAGTAGTGAGTAGCGAGTAGCGAGTAGGGCGTTGTGAGTCGTGAGTAGTGAGGAGAGAATAGTCAGGAGCCAATAGCGAGTAGTGAGTAGGGAGTAGTGCGTAGCGAGTAGGGCGTAGCGAGGAGTGAGTGGTGAGTAGTGAGTTGTGGGTAGTGAGTAGGGACTGGTGAGTAGTGAGTAGTGAGAAGCGAGATGTGGGTATTGAGTAGTGGGTAGCGGGTAGGGAGTAGCGAAAAGAAATTCTTCACGCTTCGCGTATCCCCACCAGCCCATCTCAAAACAGCAACTCTTGCGAAGCATGCCGACAGTCGTGTTTTTCAGGCGTGTTTCCGCCTGCCCCCGCATATCTCCCCTGTTCCTCCTTCCTCCCGCCTCCTTGTACATCCTCCTTGTGGTGGGAGCGGGAGAAGGACGAGGCGGAGGAGGAGGGAGAGAAAGCGGTGGGAGGCAAGAGGGATTTAGCGGAGACGACGACCACAGCGATGATCCTAACAACGACGACGCACCCGACGACGACGACGATATCGACCGCGACGACGACGACGACCACAACCGCGACGACGACGACGACGACGACGACGTCGACGACGACGACGACGAAGGCGGCGGCGGCGACGACGACGACGACGACGACGACGACGACGACGACTGGTGGGAGTCGTTGGGGCCCCTCGTGGTGTGAGCCGTTCGGCCCCATCGTCCTTGTGTGAGCCGTTCGGGCCCCTCTTCCTGGTGTGAGTCGTTCGGGCTCCTCGTGGTGTGAGTCGAGCCCCTCGTCCTGGTGTGAGCCTCGTGTGATTTGAGTCGTTCGGGCCTCTCGTCCTGGTGTGAGTCGTTCGGGCCCTTCTTCATGGTGTGAGTCGTTCGGGCTCTTCGTGGTGTGAGTCGTTCGGGCTCTTCGTCCTGGTGTGAGTCGTTCGGGCTCCTCGTGGTGTGAGTTGTTCGGGCCCCTCGTCCTGGTGTGAGTCGTTCGGGCCCCTCCTCCTGGTGTGAGTCGTTCGGGCTCCTCGTGGTGTGAGTCGTTCGGGGCCCTCGTCCTGGTGTGAGTCGTTCGGGCTCCTCGTGGTGTGAGTCGTTCGGGCGCCTCGTCCTGGTGTGAGTCGTTCGGGCCCCTCCTCCTGGTGTGAGTCGTTCGGGCTCTTCGTGGTGTGAGTCGTTCGGGCCCCCGTCCTGGTGTGAGTCGTTCGGGCTCCTCGTGGTGTGAGGCGTTCGGGCACCTCGTCCTGGTGCGAGTCGTTCGGGCCCCTCGTAGTAGTAGTAGTAGTAGTAGTAGTAGTAGTAGTAGTAGTAGTAGTAGTAGTAGTAGTAGTAGTAGTAGTAGTAGTAGTAGTAGTAGTAGTAGTAGTAGTAGTAGTAGTAGTAGTAGTAGTAGTAGCAGTAGTAGTAGTAGTAGTAGTAGTAGTAGTAGTAGTAGTAGTAGTAGTAGTAGTAGTAGTAGTAGTAGTAGTAGTAGTAGTAGTAGTAGTAGTAGTAGTAGTAGTATAGTAGTAGCGTAGTAGTCGTAGTAGTAGTAGTAGTAGTAGTAGTAGTAGTAGTCAGTAGTAGTAGTAGTAGTAGTAGTAGTAGTAGTAGTAGGTAGTAGTAGTAGTCGTTAAGCAGTAGTAGTGGTAGTAGAAGTAGTAGTTGTAGTAGTAGAGTAGTAGTCGTAGCAGCAGCAGTAGCAGTAGCAGTAGTAGTAGTAGTAGTAGTAGTAGTAGTAGTAGTAGTAGTAGTAGTAGTAGTAGGAGTAGTAGTAGTAGTAGTCGTAGTAGTAGTAGTAGTAGTAGTAGTAGTAGTAGTAGTAGTAGTAGTAGTAGTAGTAGTAGTAGTGGGAATAGTAGTAGTAGTAGGAGGAGTAGTCGTATCCAAGGCAATAGGGAGGCCTCTTGGAGGCCGTTTTGGGGCCTCTTGGGCTCTCTTTTGAGCCTCTGGGGAACGTCCGAAGGCTCTCAGGGTCGCCTCTTGGAGCGTCTTGGGGGCCTGGTGAGGCCATCTTGGGGGCGATCGGTCGCAGATGGGGCGAGTATTTTTCAGTGTCCCCCCCTCTGGGGGCGACGATCCTCGTGAGGGGTGTCGAATTTTAGCCCTCCCAGGGATAGAAAATGGACCCTCTGACCACCCGCGGAAGGCCCCCTCCAGGTCCAGGGGGAGGGGGTAGGGGGAGGGGTAAACCCCTCCCCGAAGGGGAAGAAGGGGGGTTGAGAACAGAGCGGACTCCCTAAACCACTCACGCCCAAAGGGCTGGTGGGATTAGTGAGTAGTGAGTCGTGAGTAGTGAGTAGTGAGTCGCGACTTGCGACTAGTGACTAGTGAGTAAGGAGTAGGGAGTAGTGAGTAGCGAATAGTGCGTAGTGGGTAGTGAATGTGTCGTACTGGGTAGCGAGTAGCTGATAGTGATTTGTGGGCAGGGCGTAGTGAGTAGTGAATGCGAGTTCTCCGTAGTAAGTAGTGGATCGTGGTTATTGTGTCCGAGTATTGCTCAGTGAGTAGTCAGTTGTGGGCAGTTAGTATTGTTTAGTGAGTAGTGAGTATTGAGTACGGGGTCGCGAGTTGGGAGTAGGGAGTAGGAACCAGTGAATAGTGAGCAATGGGAGCGTAGTGAGGAGTGAGTAGTAGGTAGTGCGAGTAGGGAGTAGCGAGTAGTGCGAATAGTGCGTAATCGGTAGCGGGTAGGGCGTTGGGAGTAGTGAGCAGTGAGTAGTGAGTACTGTGTAGGGAGTAGCGAGTAGTGGATAGTGAGTAGTGAGTTGTGGGCAGTCATTACTAAGTAGTTGAATGTGAGTAGTTGTTGGTGGGTAGTTGGGACTGATGTGTGATCAGTGAGTAGTAGGTAGAGTGTTGTGTTTATTGAGTAGTGAGCATTGAGTAGTGGTTCGTGGGTAGTGAGCAGTTTGTAGTGAATGGTGAGTAGTGAGCAGGGAGTAGGGAGTAGTGAGTAGTGCGTCGTGGGTAGTGAGTCGTGGGTGGTGAGTAGTGAGTTGCGAGTAGTGAGTAGTGAGTACTGATAAGTGAGTAGTGAGTAGCGGGTGGTGATTTGTGGGTAGTGAGTAGTGCGTAATGAGTAGTGAATGTTTTTGGGGGTTAGGGTTAGGGGTCAGGGCAAGGGTGAGGATTAGTGTTCGGGGTGGTACGGGTCGGGTTCCGGAGACCGGGGCGTCGTGGCGACAGGGGGAAGGGGGGGGGGTCGAATTTGGCGGCCAAAAGGGTGAAGGGGGGTGGGGGGTTCGGACCCCCCCCCCTTTTGGAAAAAGGGGGGGGGTTTGAAAGGGGGGGGAGGGGGGAGGGGTCCCCGACGACGGATCGGAAAAGGGGGGGAGGGGGGGGGGTCCTGACACGACGGATCGGGGGGGGGGGGGGTCCCATACCCCACCCCCTTGGGGCACATCCAGCGGCGCGCCTCATTATTACTACTTACTACTCACTACTAGTACTACTACTACTACTACTACTACTACTACTACTACTACTACTACTACTACTATTACTACTACCAGTAGTACTACTACTACTACTACTACGACTACTACTACTACTACTACTACTACTACTACTACTACTACTACTACGACTACTACTAATA
>CAUYUJ010009091.1:128833-131333 GCA_963575745.1 Prorocentrum cordatum | reverse complement strand
AGGCGATGCAGCAGCCCTGGAGGACGATATCTGCGGCCAGAGAGACGGGTTTGGCAACATTCAACGCGAGGACCAGAGAGGTAAAAGGTAATACTGCTACCTTTCCCTCGTTTTCTCTTTTTTGGGCTTCCGGGGAGGCCCTCGTCGCCACCGCTGGATTCGCCTCGAAATTCTGGTCAGAACGCACTCCAGGAGAGGTCCGGGGAGTAGCAGTACCGGCATCTTCTGGTTCCCCCAGAGGATTCTAGCGTTTGCGAGGTCACCGCGCCCGAAGAGCCCAGAGAGCTTGACGTTCGCCAAGAGGCGGCTGATGACGACATCGATCTGGACGAGGCGCCGGCCAGGAACGTATGCTCTGTGCATGCGTCGTCGTCCGCACCACCTGCTTGGGGAGGCGCGAAGTCGCTGATGATCAGCAAGGAGGAGAAGGCTGAGGAGGAGCAGGAGGAGAATGACAAACAAGAAGACGAAAATGCAGCCTCTTCCCGGCCATCAGAGTGCATTCCGAAATTCGCGGACGCGCATGAGTTCGACGCGGATGAGTTCGGGTCGCCATCAGAGGACCAGCAGGGAAGGGAGCTCGGCCGCGGCCAGTACGTGTGGCAGTGGCAGCGCGCCAAGGGCAACTTCTGCAGCTACGCTCCCGCAGTCAACGCGCGCATCGAGGATGCATACCGCCGTGGCTACTCCAAGGTGCGCGTCAAAAGCGGCAAGGGGGGCCAGGTGCCGATGGAAATCTTCTTTGTCGACACGGCGCAACTGGACCCCAAGTCTCGCAATCTCCGCAAGCTGCGCCGGCTAGGTCGGAAGAGCTGGCAGGTCGAGCTAACGCGCCATGCAAAGGCCGTCGCGAGATCGGTTTTATGGGGCGAGCCGCGCGGGGAATCTGTGAAGATGTACGGAATGCGCCAAAGTTCGCTTTTGCGACGTACAGGCATCAACGTCCACTCTCGTACGAGCGAACGTTCCGGATCGTTCTTCGAAAAGGCGGACAACGTTTGTAGCCGGATCGTCAGGAGCACAGTTTATGCCACGGTTTCGCTGTTCGTCATGTTGTTGAACGTCGTTTGGATTGGGATCAGCGCGGATTTGTTCGATCGCGATGGCAAGCATTTGTTTCACCCGGATCGGCACTGGTTGTCCCCTACTGTAGAATGTATTTTCATGGTGTATTTTCTGGCAGAGCTCATTGTCGAAATCACCAGCATGAAATACAAGTGGAAATGGTATCGTAATCCGGATTTGCGCGTTGATGCAGTGTGTACTATTACGATAATGCTAGAGGTGTTGGTGGTCCCCTGGACGGGAATCCCAACGCCTGCCTTGCAGAGTTTGCGATTAATAAAGTTGGCTAGGTTGGTCAAGCTTACACGCAAATCTAAAGACGCCGCGATCGTTTTGAGGGGACTGTTCAGCGGAATGCGCTCGGCAGCTGTAATTTGGTTGCTCATCGCCGTCCTTCTGTACACCTATAGCGTGCTGCTCACCACGGCAACCACTGACCCTGTTCTGAGGGACAAGTACTTCGGGTCCGTGGGTCAAACAGTCGCGACACTTATCACCCACGGTATCGCCCATGATGGCGTTGCCGATTTCATATATGATTTGCGCATGAACCACGGGTTCATCCAGGCATTGGTCGTCGCCACGTTCGTGTTCGTGGCCTACTTCGGGCTCTTGAACATCAAGCTGCCTGCGGCAAACCCCGCCAGTGTGCCAGCGCAGCGGGAAGGAGGTTTAGGTTACGACTCCATCCTGTTCAGTGCTCTGTTTGAAGTGATGCGGCTCTAGAAATCCCCTCCTCGTCCGTAGCATGGTTATCATCATCGCTGGCTTTCTGTCCTTATGTTTCTCCTCGTCCCTCTCTTCCGTCCCACCACTTTGAAGGTACATTGGAGGCTTCTTCGAGGATCTCTTAGGTTGGAGGGCAGATTTGAGCAGCCTAAGCAACCGCAGAGCGGACTCCTCGAGGGTGGTCTGTCGTCCAACAGAAGCTGTTTACACCAATGGTTGTTGCAGCCTTGCAGCGGGAACCAAGACGATGCTCCCGTGTTACAGTGCTCGTGGGGCGTTACGCGCGGCATGCCAGATCATCTCGACCATGCGGCAATACTTCGTTTACGATGTTTCTCATTTACCTCCCGCGTTTGCTTGCATTTTGGGACCGAGGTCCGATAGCGGAAGTGGTCGTTATGTTTGGTTATTGTTGCCATGGCCTTGTTTCGCCCAGAGCCGAGTCGGCAAATTGCGAGTGCGCAGTAGTGAGTTGTTCGTCATGTTTTCGATGGACCAGTTCATCTATTTGTAATTGCGCGAGCGATTCATGAAGTCATCGCGCGCTTTTTGTCAAGCACTGCGCTGAAGATAATTGCTTGCCAGAACCGGCCGTAGAAACCAGGTTTTGAGCAGGCGCGCTTGTTTCGCATGCCGCATTATGCCCAACATGTAGCAAGCCAGCGAACCAACCAAAGCAGACACGCATCGCGGCGGCAACCACGGG
>CAUYUJ010009091.1:65868-128733 GCA_963575745.1 Prorocentrum cordatum | reverse complement strand
GAACGACTCTGCAGAGGCGTGTCAGCTGTCCTGCGTGCTACGCGGAGACTGAAACAATACAATATTATTGATTCGTGGCTAACTCGCCTCTAGAGGGCGCTGTGACAAGAAGAACTCCCATCACGCGTGGCATTAGATGCACTCTCGCTCCCACCCACCCCCTACCTCGGCTGGATGGCCCAATGCTTTAAAGGCGGGGCACGGCCGTAGGGTCGGGGCTAAAACTGGGGAAAAGGAAAAAACAAAAGGACATACCGTGCAAGGAGGAGAAGGAGGAGAAAGGCAGGCAATCACGGGACCATTCGCTGCCTAGCCATGGTCACCTCAACAGCCCACTCGTCGAAGATCTCCTGAAGTAGACGGCGCCCTCCTCGCAATCGATACCGCTGCGAGGCCCAACTCTGATAGGCATACTGCGGGTCCCAGACCACCAGACGCCTATCTTCTCCGCGATCCACCGGCAGACCAGGAGGGCCCAAGGCAGCACGTCCCACGACATTGCTCCACGTAGAAGTCTCCAAGCTCCGAACAGACAAACACCAATGCCAGAACGTGGTCATTGACGCCCTCTCCTCTTCGTCGAGCTTCGGCACCCGACGTGGCGCTTGAGGTAGCTGCTCGCGACAAGGCCCACGGAGCTCAGCATCGCCAGGCAGGGGCACCCGACTGAGCTCGCGTGGGGCAGCGGGAAGAAGACCAGCATCCCCAGGTAGATGCCCACGACGAGGCACTTGAGGCCCAGGACGAGGTCCATCTTCAGGAAACGGCTCTCGTCGAAGTTCAGCAGCAGGGAGAAACCCACGGCGATGCCCATCATCCTCAGGTCGATGCTCTCGGCCTCGCTCTTGGGGCGCCCCGTCATCAGGAAGGTGCTCTCGACAAGACCTACGAATCTCAGCATCACCAGGAAGGCGCGCACGACAGAGCTCACGAGGTGCATGAGGCTCGCAACGAAGTTCATCATCAGGAGGCTGCTCACGACGCGACTCGGCTTCAGGAAGAACCGCGCTTCGATGTCCTCTATCATCAGGTGAATGATCACGACCACTCGCATGCTGCGCCGCCTCCTCAGGAAAAGCAGCAGGTAGAGACTCCCGTCCGCGCTCATGAATCGCACCATCCTCAGGTAGCTGCCCGTGACAGTGCCCACGAAGCTCACCATCGCCAGGAAGGCGCACACGACTGGGCTCCCGAGGGGCATCAGGAAGATGACCACCATCCTCAGGTAGATGCTGGCGCCGAGGCACAGGAGGTTCGCGTCGAAGTTCATCATCAGGAAACTGCTCACGACGAAACTCGGCTTCGGGAAGGAGCGCACGAAGGCGAAGATAGGTACGTCGTCGAAGCCACCGTCGCCGACGAGTTCGAGAGAGTGCGAGTCCAGGGGGGCGAGGACGGCCGCCGTCCGCGAGACGCTCGGCAGCCGCATCCATCATCCGTGGGGGGGGGAGGCGGAGAGGGAAATGTAGGGTACAGCAAGCAGGAGGTGAGCCCCGAGGTGGGTGGGAGAAGGCTTCAGGCGAAGGGGTCTGACCTCCAAGTCATCGGAGCAGGCAGCCCCGCCAAACCTCAGGCCTGAGCAGAAGGGGCTTAGGAGGAGGAGGAGGAGGAGGAGGAGGAGGAGGAGGAGGAGGCGGCGGCGGCGGAGGGAGGAGGAGGAGGGAGGAGGAGGAGGAGGGAGGAGGAGGGAGGAGGAGGAGGAGGTGGAGGAGGGGGAGGCGCGGGCAGCAGCAAGGCGGCGGGGAGAGAAGCAGGAGCAGGAGCAGTGGCGCAGACGCCGGAGTGGACAGTGATAAAGGGAAGGGGAACCACCCTCATGATGAGCACCTCGACAAGCGAAGCCGTTTGGTGAATGCACCGGGGGAAGGAATCGGACAGGGCAGGGCTGTTTCGTAAACGCCCAGGACACAGGACTGTTTATCATACGCCAAATTTGGGTGTCGGGGTGGTTGGCCTTCCCGAAATGAAGCTCCCGAGCCAAGAGCTGCTGGCAGTCCCAGCGCCCGTGCCTTTGGCAGCAGACGGCAACACTGATTTCACAACTGCTGCTGGGCTGCTGCCGTCCGCCTTTTAGTGGCAATCTGCCAATAACATGATGTGGGGCACTGACGCCGCCTGCCGTGCAAACAACTGGAGGGTGGCGCCGGAGGGCAGGCTAATTAGAACGAACACGCTAATTAAGCGCGCAGCCCGCTGTCGGTTGCAAACGCTGGCTGGGAGGTGAGATCGGGGGCATGTAAAGATGCGCCAGCTGCCTGACCAGATCCGCCGCCTGCGGCCTGCACCGCGGTCAGTGCTGCGGCTGCCCGTCGTTCAACGGAGGCCCGCCAAGAGATTGCAAACTGCGCGGAGCACCGACGCTGCCAGCTGCACCCAGGCGATGCCTCATCCTGTGAGGGGCAACGATAAGGGGAGGTGGACTGGCTCAGGGGGGGAGGACATCGAGTTTGAGTCGGCGATGCACCAAACATTGGCTCTAAAAAAAGAATCCGGACATTCCTTAGCGCGGTGGGCTACTGGGCCGCTATCGGCGCTGAAATGGCGGTTGGGTGTGGATGCGTTCCCCCTTGAGCATTTTCCCCTGACGCTGCCCCTGATTAGGGGCGCGAGCAGTGACATAAACATAACAACTCGGAGGGCCGCGCGGATTTCTCGGATCGGCGCTGGACCCCTCTCCCTGGCGCGCGGAGCGCGCCAGGGGCGCCGGAGACGCCGCCAGGGGGGTCCAGCGCGGATCCGAGAAATCCGCGCGGACCTCCGAGTTGTTATGTTTATGTCATTCTTCGTTCCCCAACTGACTCCTGACGCCTCCGCCCCAGGCGGCCCAGACACGCCCGCAGCTGGCGAGGGCACCGCCTCGGGGGGGTGCTCACTGGGAGGGCAAGGGCAACGTGGGGGCGAAGAGCGGTGCGCACTCCCGTGCACCTGCGGGGTCCCGAGGCCCTTCGTAGGGAAGTCCATAGAGTTCCTTCGGAAATGCACAGGGTCCCTTAGGAAATGCGCAGGATTCCTCAGGAAGTCCATAGGATTCCTTCGGAATGCCATAGAATTCGTGAGGAAGCCCATCGGCTTCCCAAGGAAATCCACAGGATTCCTTAGGAAATGCAAGAGGTTTCTTCGGAAATGCACCGGATTCCCTCGGAAATCCTTTCCTGTAGTTAACCATCGATCCCTGTTCTTGGACGCCCAGATTGGGCGTGGAAGCGTCGGAGAAGATGCCCAGCAACAGATGCCGTCCAAAACCACTAGCGGCCGCTGTTAGGCAGGCGAACTCATGTCTCAAATGAGTCACGGCAGCGGCGACACCGACAGCGACCCCTGGTCAGCATGGACGACACTGCTACCATTATTCGCCCCCATTCCTGCCCGAACATCCATCGATCTGACTCGTTCAGTGCGCGCCCCCATACTTCTCGACCTTCCCCCCAGGGCCAAGTTTTCGCCCCATATCCATGTTTGATTGCCCTGGGCCCGAGATCGGCCCCCCCGCAGCTGAGATCGAAGACAGGCCGCCGGTGGAACCAATACACGTCGTCGGAGATGTTGTCTTCGGGGTCGCAGCTCGGACCTCCTGCGGCCGCTCGGGACGATCACCGCACCCCGCGGAAAGCCCCCGTCGAGGCACAGCTGCTGGGAAGCACCCCCAGGGGCGGGAACAAAACGGGGACCCAGCTGCTGGGACCCACTGTCTTGGCCAGGAGGGCATCTGCTGTGGGTCCCAGAAACGATGCAGTGCGACCTCGAAACCCCAAAGGCCTCACCGCAAGGGCCCCTGCCGCACAGCTTGCGGACCGTGGAGGCCCCAGTCGCCCGAGACCTCCGCAGAGTTCACCGCCCACCCCTTTCATTGTCGCAGATCTTGGCCTTCGGGCTCGGACCCTCCGAGATGCCCCCCGTCGAGGCGCAGCTGCTGGGAGGCGCCCCAGGGCGGGAAAACCCGCAGGAACCTGCGCGAACTCCCGAAGCCTCCCCCGGGCCTCCACCGTCCGCCCGTTATACGAGACGCCCGACCGCCCGGGACCCGCGCGCGCCCCCCCCCCCCCCCCCGCGCTGAGGCGCAAGGGGGGGGGCGTTGGCCTGGGTAGGGAAAGAGTCGGCGCGAGGCCCGACAGCGGCTGTCGCCCAACAGCGACCGCGGCCGCTGCTGCGGGCAATAGTTATCTCCACATCCAGTGCGTCTTGGATTCCTGGGCTCTCTTCCCCAGAAACCGTAGACGCACTGGATACGGATAAAAATCTGGCCCCGAGAGGCTTGCTTTTATCCATATCCAGTGCGCCTCGGCGTTGCGGCACCTCTTCCCAAGAAGTCCACGACGCTCTGGATATGGATATGAGTACTGCCCGCAGCTGCTGGGCACCCTTGCCTGGGCGTCGCTTCGCGGGGGGGCGACGGCTGGGAGGGTGGGGCAGAGGGGTGCACCCTTCGGGCCCGGAAAGGATCCCCCGAGGGGGCCTCCCCTCGTGTGCCCGACGGGGCCCCCTCAGGGGCCCCGAGGAGCCCCTTCTCCGGAGCCCTTCGCTGCCCCTCCCCACTCCTCGTCGCCCCCCACTGCGCGACGCCCGTCCTCCGGAGGCGTCCAAGCAAGGGGGCCTCCAGGAGGGGGGGGGGGGCGCAGATCATCATGGGTGGGCGGCGGCACGTGCGCGGCCCAGGAGTGGGGCCGGGGACGCCTTGAAATCGGAAGAGGCGCCATGGCACCCGCCGTGAGATCCCCCCCCCCAGTCGTAGCCCCCCTCGTGGCCGCCCGGGACGTAGCCCCTAGTCGGAGCCCCTATAGTCGCAGCCCCCCCTGGTCCTGGCCCCTCGTCGTAGCCCCCCCTCGTCGTAGCCCCCCCCCCCCCTAGTCGTAGCCCCCCCCCCCTAGTCGTGGCCGCCCCCGAAACTTTACGAGGCCCCCGGCCGCCCGGGACCCGGGCCCCCTCCGCGCTGAGGCGCAGGGCGGCGGCGGCTCCGGCCGCGGCCGCCAGCGGGCCCTCGGGGCCGCGGCGCCCGCCCGCCGAGGCATCGAGCGCCCCCAGCAGGCCAAGCTCGTCCTCGCGGCGCCCCAGGGAGGGGTGGGGCCACGCCCTCCTCCTCCGCCTCCTGCTCCTCTCCAGTCCTCCTCCTCCTTCTCCTTCTCCTCCTCCTCCTCCTCCTCCTCCTCCTCCTCCTCATCATCATCATCATCATCATCATCATCATCAGCATCAGCATCAGCATCAGCATCAGCATCATCATCATCATCATCATCATCATCATCATCATCATCATCATCATCATCATCATCATCATCATCATCATCATCATCAATCATCATCATCTCATCATTATCCTCATTATCCTCCTCCTCCTCCTCCTCCTCATCCTCCTCCTCCTCCTCCTCCTCTCCCACCTCATCCTCCATCATCACCAGCATCGTGATCATCATCATCATCATCAGCATCGTCATCAGCAGCAGCATCATCAGCAACATCATCATCGGCAGCAGCAACACCATCATCACCACCACCCATCATCATCATCATCATCATCATCATCATCATCATCATCATCATCATCACGCAACAGCATCATCATCATCATCATCATCATCCGCATCATCTTCATCATCACCACCACCAGCAGCAGCAGCAGCAGCAGCATCATCATCTCCATCATCATAATCATCATCACCATCATCATCAGCAGTAGCATCACCATCGTCAGCATCATCATCATCATCATCATCATCATCATCATCAGCATCAGCATCAGCATCATCAGCATCGTCAGCATCAGCATCATCATCGTCGTCATCATAATCATAATCGTAATCATCAGCATCAGCATCATCATCCGCATCATCACCCTGATAATCATCAGCAGCAGCAGCAGCATCATCAACCCCATCGTCAGCATCATCATCGACAACATCAACAACCGCATCATCAACACCACCACTATCTCCATCATCGTCATCATCATCGGCATGTTCATCATCATCGTCATCATCAGCAGCAACATCATCGTCATCATCATCAGCAGCAGCATCCACCACCACCACCGTCACCAGAATTATCACCCTCATCATCATCATCATCACGCAACAGCATCATCGTAATCATCATCATCATCATCATCATCATCATCATCAGCATCAGCATCAGCATCAGCATCAGCATCATCATCATCATCATCATCATCATCATCATCATCATCATCATCATCATCATCATCATCATCATCATCATCATCATCATCATCATCATCTACATCCTGGTCCTCCTCCTCCTCCTCCTCCTCCTCCTCCTCCTTCTCCTCCTCCTCCTCCCCCCTCTTCCTCCTCCTCCTCCTCCTCCTCCTCCTCCTCCTCCTCCTCCTCCTCCTCCTTTTTCTCCCCCTCAGCCTCCCCCTCTATTTCTATTCCCCACGGCGGAAGGAGGTCAGTGACGCACCTCAGCCCACCAGTTTCCCTCCCGCAGGGTGGCGCTCTCGGGGGCGCCAGCAACTTCCGCCACCAGCGGGGGGAAATGAAGAAAGGGGGGGGAAGCTTAGCCGAGGGGCGTCAGCGGCGTGCCTGCCTGGCCGCCCGCCTCGCCCCCTAGGCCCTCATCCACCCTGCCTAGGCGGTCCGCCTCCTCCGCCAGCAGTTCGGGCGAGAGGTCGAACCGAGCAGCACCGTTCGCTCCACTCCACCGCCCCCCCCCCCCACGACGACGGCGACCACGCCCCCCGCACCCCACCGCCCAGGGGGAGATCGGCCGAAGGCGTGATGGCCAGGATGGCCACATCCACTGGGGTGGCAGGCCCCGTTGGGCCGCATGCCCACCCTTGATATTGAGAAGCCTTAGACAGAACAGCGCCTTCCTCAACGCGGTTCAGCTGCCTCTTCAGGCCCACCGTGGGCGGGGTGCAGAGGCGGTGTAGGGCCTTCACCGCCCCCCAGCTGTAACCCCCGCACTTAGTATTCACACAAACGGTGCCCCCTAGAGACGCACGCTCACCTTCCTGGCCAAACACAGTGGCCCTGCGGAGCGGGCGGCCGTGCAAAATGAAGGCGACCAATTCAGGATGCCGCGGGTCCGAGGGGACGAACTGCTGTCCCCAGAAAACTCTCGGCACGGTCAGCTGCTGCGGAGAGGCACAGCCCCGACAGACCCCTTCGGGGCCCACATGCTCGACACTATGACGCTGCCCTCCGTCGGCCCTCCAGGCCTCATGCCCGCCAGCCCAATGGCCAGCTTGGCACTCAATCGCTTCGAACAAACAGGGCTTGCGCGCAGCCTGGGCCGTAGATGGATGGCACTGCACCCAGTGCCTCGCTAGGGTATCAGCCTCGTTCGAGCCTCTCTTGTGGAACGGGGTCGAAAGCACCCGCCCAACATCGACCCACGACGAATGCGCTCGGACCTTCACAACTGGCGGCCGCTCCCCATCATGGAGATGGGAGGTCCGAGTCCAAAGGTGGGCACGTCTGCTCGCAGCACTGCTCTCAGACGTGGGTGACCTAGCAGCCCAGATCGTGGCCTTACAGTCCACATAGCAACACCTGGAGCGCCTGTACATCTGGGTACCTGGGGCCGCTCCACCTTGCTTGCTGAGAGGCGAGCTAGCATATCCGCGCCTGTGCCGTCTCTCTTGCTGCCAGTTGCATCGTGAGACACTGCTCCTTAACGTGTCTTGCCTGTGTGGTTCCCTGGCGGCCGAGGGACCCGCGGCCTCCTTAGGCCGTCCAGGAAACACGGGAGAGGCTTCCACCTGGCGGGCCTGGACCAGCTCTGGGACCCTGGCCGAGCCTGAGGGGGTCACATTACATCGGGCGAGCTCATCAAACTCCGACTCTAAGACATGCTGCCTACTGCTTACAGCTAGCTGAGGCCATTCCCTTGACAGGGCGCAACAAACCTGCTAATGCAAACCAGAGCCTATTCAGGCGACTACCCTTGACGACCGTGACTGTAGCGCCCCGAAGGGCGCATGCCTGCGGGCCCGCACGTTGAACTCCATGGACATGGCGAGCACGCGGGCTGGGCGCCTCAGGCTCGGCCGCGCCCTGCCGCCTGCTGGCGGGGGGCGCCTGCGGGGCCCATGGCGCAGGTGGCTGCCGAGGTAGACCACCCTCGGCTCGGACGTCTGCAGCGCCTTCGTCACCGTCTGGTAGGTGAGGGCGGCGCCGCGCCTGGGCTGCCACCTGCCCTCGCCGAGCTCGGCTGGTCCTCGCCCTGCCGCCTCCTCGCCGTCGGCCTGGTGACTCAGTCGGTGGCGGCTCGCCTTCAGGCTCAGGGTTGGTGGTCCATCTCCTGAGCAGATCGACATCCCCGTTGTAGATGTCGGCCGTGCCGTAGTCCCTGCCCTGCTCATAGTTGTAGTCCCCCTTGACTTGGTCAGCGCCCTGCGCAGGGACACGCTCTGTAGTACTGTATGGTGACTGGCGGCACCGTGGCCCATGGTCGTCAACTGTACCACCCCACCCACCAGTTGGCCAGCCATATTCAAAACCGGGTGACCTCATCCACCAGGCACTCGACGGAGTAGCCCGCAAAACTGGATATCGATCACGTGAGCCAAAGTTGTGCTTTGTGCTGCTACCCCTTCGGCGGTGGCGCCTCACCGTCGTTCGCAGCACCCTTCTTGGCGTCGACCTTGGCCTTCGCCGTCTGGATGGTGGCGCTGGCGGCCACAGGCGTGGGCTTGGCCTTGTGCTCTGTGGCTTCGCCCTCTGCTGCAGCGCCATTGGCCTCGGCCGCCGCGGCCTCGGGGGCCGCCGTGCGGGCCCTCTTCGCTGCAAGCCACTTGGCCTGGGCCTCCTGCTCCTGCTTGATCGCCGAGGCCTTGGTACGGAGGTCGCCGAACAGCAAGTACGCAGCCTGCTTGAACAGTCCCTGGAACACCTCACGTCGGCGAGCCGCCTCCCTGTGGTCCTCGTCCCCCGCCACGTCACACTGCTGCTCCAGGCCGAAGAGCCCCCCCGTTGGCCAGTACGAATGCGGTCCCATCCAAGATCTTGGACAGGTCCAGCTTGGGGTGCCCTCGTGCTTCAGGCCCAGGGTCGGCGACGATGGTGTGCAAGCTGTGGACCGCCGACTGGTACTTGGCCCTGGTTTCATCCAGGGTCTTGGTGTCCCGCTCGACCTCGGCCTGCGCGTCGACCAGGAGCTGCCCCACCCGCTCGCACATGCCGAAGGTCTGGCGGAGCCGCTCCTCTGCTTGTGCACCCTGCGCCTTGGCCAGCTCGACCCAGATGTCGCTGTCCTGCTTGGCGGGGCGGTTCTCCTCCAGCTTGTCCCTGTAGTTGTCGGCCGCCACGGTGTCCCCAGCGAGGGTGCGGAGCTCGACCAGCTTGGCCAGGTGCTCCTCCTCAGCCTCGGTGTCCTGCCTGGCGGGCTCTGTGGCCAGGTCGAAGCTGTCTCGCAGTGCGTCTCGTCTCCCACTGCTGCCGCCGCTGGCCACCCTCTCGGCCGCCGGCCCCGCTGCAGCGGCCTGTTGGCCGCCTGTCCCTGGCTGTCTCCAAGCGGGCTTGGGCAGCCCAGCCAGCGAGCGGTTCCCCCGAGCAGGACGAGGAGTGCGAGCAGTAGCTTTCTCCACTGGCACACGCGGCCCCTTTCAGTGCTTGCAGAAATCCGCCGATCCGGCGTGTGAGTTTCAAGGAGTCTCAGCTACAGCCTCGAGGCTGAGCCTCAGCCTCTGGGGGGGTTGCCGGGGTGGCTCTGCCGGGGAAGGGTGTGTGTGTGTGTGTGTGTGTGTGTGGGTGGGTGGGTGGGGTGGGGGGGGGGGGGGGATTTTCCGGCGGATGCGTTTTTTGACACCCCTCACAAGGATCGTGGCCTCCGAGGGGGTTCCGAACTCGAGTACCATCCCTACCGTACCAAGAGGCTCCGAGGAGGCCTCCAAGAGGCCCCAAGGGGCGCAGAAGAGGCCCCCAAGAAGCCCCAAGAGGCTCCCAAGAGACCCCCAAGAGGCCCTCTAGTGGCCCCAAGAGGCCCAAGAGGCCCCCAAGAAGCCCCAAGAGGCGCCCAAGAGGCCCCCAGAAGTCCCAGCCAACCACGAGATCCCAACCAGCATCCATGAGGCCTCTGACCCACCACCCACGCACGGTGGCGGGATAGGCCGACGGCCACTGGATCCGCCGCCCCCTGCTTGCAGGGGTGCACGGCGTGCTGGATGTTTCAGGTTTTGGTTTTGGTTCTTTTTCTAAAAGAACTCCCCAGTGGGCTTCGGCCCGTCCCGCCGGCCACCCGTAATTTTCCCAAAATCCGTCTGTCAATGCCTTTGTTGCCCCAACTTGGCCCAAGATGGCCTCCAAGACGGCCAAGATGGCCCAAGATGGCCTCCAAGATGCCTCCCAGACGGCCAAGATGGCCTCCAAGACGGGTAAGATGGCTCCAAGATGCCTCCAAGACGGCCCAAGATGCCCTCCAAGACGGCCAAGATGGCCCCAAGATGCCTCCAAGATGGCCCAAGAGGCCTCCAAGACGTTCTCCAGGAGAGCCCGAAGAGGCCAAAATCATTGGTTTTCCTTAGGTTTTTGAAGGTTTTTTGCGTTTTCTTCTTTTCGGCCTTCCGACGGCCCAAGAGGCCCCCAAGATCGCCCAAGAGGCCTCCAAGAAGGCCCTATGACGGCCCAAGGGCCCCCCAAGACGGCCCCAAGAGCGCCCCAAGACGGCCCAAGAGGCCTCCAAGACGCCCAACATGGCCTCCAAGACGGCCCTGAAGCGCCCCAAGAGGGCCCCAAGACGGCCCAGAGAGGCCCCCAAGACGGCTCCAGACGGCGTCAGACGGACCAGGAACGCCCTAAGACGGCCAAAGAGACCCCCAGGAAGCCCCCAAAGGCCCCCAAGAGGCCCAAGGAGGCCCCCAAGATGCCTCCAAGAGGCCTCGAAGAGGCCCCCAAGAAGCCCCCAACAGACCCCAAGGGTGCCCCAAGAGACTCCTAACAACCCTCATCCTCCTACTCTATTTCTTCCTCTTCCTCTTCCTGTTCATAATCATTCTCTCCCATGTGTTCCCCGAAAGCTTTCCAAACCGACTCGGGGAACTCATGGTCCGATAGCTTGGCCAAGCTCTAGTCCAACTTTCGGCCACATCGGCGTTTCCAAAAAGGCAGGGGGCGGCGGTGATTCGCCGTAGGCGTCTTCGATAAATGCTGAGTGAGAGGAGGGGAGGGAAAAAGAGAGGAGGGACGAGGGCGAAGAAGGATCACATCAGTCGAAGCGCCCCGGATCGGCGGCACTGGCCGAAGGCCACTACAATACCACCACGACTGGTCCTTTGTGCCTCCGCACAGATCGCACATACCTTGTAGGGCCCCATCCGTCCCAGGGGGAGGGCTCTGGTCGGCTGGCGGCTGACTGCCGTGGTGTCGCTGCAGCCGATGCCCAGCAACGTGGCACCTGAGGGAGCAGCGGGCCTCCTGGCGTCCGCGCCGCTCCCTGCGGTGCCAGGCGGGCGAGCTCAATCGCACCCTGCTTCGCCCCTCCGTGGGCCTCTGCGTATCAAGTCAGAAAACGCCTGTTGGCAAGAAGAAAGAAGCGCCGCCGCCCGCTGAACACGGGCTCGCGGCTGGGGTCGTGGGGCACGGGCTGTCCCGAAGAAATCAAGCCTCGGACCACAACGCCTCCCTCAGCCTCCTCCTCCTCCTCCTCCTCCTCCTCCTCCTTCCCAGTCCTCCTCCTCCTCCTCCTCCTCCTCCTCCTCCTTCTCCTCCGCCTCCTCCTCCTCCTCCTCCTCCTCCTCCCCAGTCCTCCTCCTCCTTCTCCTCCTCCTCCTCCTCCTCCTCCTCCTCCTCCTCCTCCTCCTCCTCCCCCTCCTCCTCCCTTTTCTTCTCTCCTCCTCCTCTCCTCCTCCTCCTCCTCCTCCTCCCTCCCCAGTCATCCTCCTCTTCCTCTCCTCCTCCCCTCCTCTTCCTCTTCCTCTTCCTCCTCCTCCTCCTCATCATCATCATCTCCTCCCTCCTACCTCCTCCTCCTCCCCCTCCTCCCTCCTCCTCCTCCTCTCCTCCTCCACCTCCATCTCATCCTCATCCTCATCCTCATCCTCATCCTCATCATCATCATCATCATCATCATCATCATCAGCATCACCATCATCAGCATCAGCATCAGCATCAGCAGCATCAGCATCAGCATCATCATCAGCATCAGCAGCAGCATCAGCATCAGCATCAGCATCAGCATCAGCATCATCATCATCATTACCATCACCATCACCATCACCATCACCATCATAACCATCATCATCATCATCATCATCATCATCATCATCATCATCATCATCAGCAGCAGCAGCATCATCATCACCACCATCATCATCATCATCATCATCATCAGCCTCCTCCACAGTCCTCCTCCCCAGTCCTCCTCCCCAGTCCTCCTCCTCCTCCTCCCCAGTCCTCCTGCTCAGTCCTCATCCTCCTCCTCCAAAATATCATCTTCCTCCTTCTCGTACTCCTCCTCCTTCTCCTCCACGTCCTCCTCCTCCTCCTCCTCATCATCAGCAGTCCTCTTCTCCAGTCCTCCTCCCCAGTCCTCCTCGACCACCTCCTCCTCCTCCTCCTCCTCCTCGTCCTCCTCCCCAGTCCTTCTCCCCAGTCCTCCTCGACCTTCTCCTTCTCCTCCTTCTCCCCCTCCTCTTTCTCCTCCTGTCTTACGCTGTACGGGCATAAGCTGTACAGCTGTTGCATTTGTACGGGGTGAGTGGGTATCGACGCCCCCAGCAGGCCCAGCCCGTACCCTCGGCGACTCAGAGAGGGAGCCCGAAGAATGGGGCTTCTCCTCCCTACCTACGCTGCAATACGGGCATAAGCTGTATAGCTGCTGAGCCTGTGCAGCATGCACGAAATCTGGCTTGGGCGAGGTGGCGAGACAGCGAGAAGTGCGAGGGCGAAACCAGACATAATTTGAGCACCTGAAGCTGAGCTTCCGAAGCACGCAGCAGGGTACAGACAGGCAGTGCGAATGCAAAGTGAACAAGGAGCCCGCTAGGGCGTAGAGTGTGCGTGCTCAGGTCCTGGATGAGTTGAGGAGCGAGACAGACCATGCTGACGGTAAGAGCAACTTGGCGTGGGAATTTGAGGGTGGTGGGAAGAAACAACTAACTGCCCGGGAACGTACGCAACCTTTTTGTAACATGAGCCGACTAAACACGGGACCGCTCCCTACAAGGATCCTGAGTACCTGTGACCGCCTCGCTGAAGAGCACGAGCCGCAACCAGCTGTTTGCCCATTCGCAGCATCACTCCCGCGACTGACATCGTAGGCGGGAAGGCGGCCACGAGCAGACAACGGAATTGACGCGACGGGGCCAGAAACATAGAAAGGGAGGGGGCTGGGGCAATTATGAGTGAGGGTAGCAGGGCCGCGCGCTACATTCCACTTGCATAAGAGCGCCGTGCGCGATATGAACAGAACAGCGCGATGCGCTGAGCGGTGCAGGTGCCCGAGTTCTACCACATAAGAGCGCTGCGCGCTGAGTACTGGAAGCGTCCGAACGCATGGAGGGCAAGAGACAGGTGAGGAGGGAATGTGACACCGGCAGAAGCGACAGCGCACTGCGCTGCGTGGCGCCCCAAAGGGAGCCGCAAGGTGGACACAAAGCCGCTGGGCCCCCAGGAGCTGGCGAGAGTGGCGACAACTTCACAGTTCGCAGACCCCCCAGGGCACACGAAAGGCGCTGTAGTTTCGCAGATCGCAGTCCCCCAGGGAACCGAGAGGTCTAGTCTGGATGTGCGTAAGACGCCCCCCCGCTGGTCCCCCCAAGAGCCCACGAAAGTGGCAACAGTTCCGCAGTTCAGTTCGCAGCCCCACAAGGATCCGAGAGGTCTAGACTGGATGTGCGAAAGACACCTCTCCGCTGTGCCCCCTGGATCTCATCAGCAGCACGACTTTTTCGCAGTTCGCAGCTCTCCAGGAGGCCGAGAGTCTGGCCTGGATGCACGTAATACGCCAGTCCGTTCGCCCCCCCCCCCCCCCCGCCAGGGACCCACGAAAAGCGCGGCATGTTTCGCGAGTCGCAGACCCACAGGGAGCCGAGACGTCAAGTCTGGACGTGCGTAAAACACCTCTCCGCTGGGCCCCCAGGAGCTCACGAAAAACACGACCGTTTCGCAGATCGCAGCCCCCCAGGAAGCCGAGAGGCCTGACCTGGATTTACGTAGCACGCCAGTCCGCTGGCCCCGCACCAGAAGCCCACGAAAGGCGCGCCAATCCGCAGGCCGCAGACCCACAGGGAGCCGAGATGCCTAACCTGGATGAGCGTAAGAACACCTCTCCGCTGGGCCTTCCAAAGGCCCACGGAAATTGCTACAAATTCGCAGACCGCAGCCTCCTGGGGAGCCGGGAGGCCAAGTCTGGATTTGGGTAAGACGCCTCTCCGCTGTGCCCTCCCAGCAATCCACGGACATCGCCACAGTTTCCCAACGGTCCACGCACATCGCCATAGTTTCGCAGTTCGCGACCCCACTAGAAGCCAAGAGGTCTAGTCTGAATGAGCGGAAGAAGTCCCACCAGCCCTTTGGGCGTGAGTGGTTTAGCGAGCTCTCTCTGTTCTCAACCCCCCTTCTTCCCCTTCGGGGAGGGGTTTACCCCTCCCCCTACCCCCTCCCCCTGGGCCTGGAGAGGGCGGCCCGCGGGTCGTTGGAGGGGTCTTTTTCGACTCCTGGGAGGGCTAAAAAACGACGGCCCTCACGAGGATTCTGGCCCCGACGGGGGGGCACAGTTTGGCCCCTCTCCTCTTCTTTGAAGCCAAAATCATTCATTGTACTACGGTTTTGGCCCCATTTTGGCATCCTGAGGGGGCAGCGCTCCTCTTCCTTCATAGCAAAATCATTGATTTTACGAAGGTTGTGGACTCATTTTGTCCTTCTCAGGGGGCAGCGCTCACTTGCGCTTCTGAGGAGGTCGCAAGGGGCCCCAAGATGGCCCCCAGAGGCCCCCAGGAGCCTCCCAAGAGGCCTCCAAGAGGCCCCCAAGATGCCCCCAAGAGGCCCCCAAGATGCCCCAAGAGGCCCCCAAGAGGCCCCCAAGAGGCCCCCAAGAGGCCCCCAGAGGCCCCACGAGGCCCCCAAGAGGCCCCCAAGAGGCCCCCAAGAGGCCCCCAAGAGGCCCCCAAGAGGCCCCAAGAGGCTCCAAGAGGCCCCCAAGAGGCCCCACGAGGAGCCCGAACGACTCACACCAGGACGAGGGGCCCGAACGACTCACACCACGAAGAGCCCGAACGACTCACACCACAACGAGGGGCCCGAACGACTCACACCAGGACGAGGCGCCCGAACGACTCACACCACGAGGAGCCCGAACGACTCACACAACGACGCGGGCCCCGAACGACTCACACCACGAGGAGCCCGAACGAGTCACACCAGGAGGAGGGGCCCGAACGACTCACACCAGGATGAGGGGCCCGAACAACTCACACCACGAGAAGCCCGAACGACTCACACCAGGACGAAGAGCCCGAACGACTCACACCACGAAGAGCCCGAACGACTCACACCAGGAAGAAGGGCCCGAACGACTCACACCAGGACGAGAAACCCCAAACGACTCAAATCACGAGGAGCGCTTTCTCTCCCTCCTCCTCCGCCTCGTCCTTCTCCCGCTCCCCCACAAGGAGGATGTACAAGGAGGCGGGAGGAAGGAGGAACAGGGGAGATATGCGGGGGCAAGCGGACACACGCCTGAAAAACACGACTGTCGGCATGCTTCGCAAGAGTTGCTGTTGTGAGATGGGCTGGTGGGGATACGCGAAGCGTAAAGAATGTCTCCGCTGGGCCCCCAGGGGCCCACGAAAGGCGCGACGGTTTTGCAATTCGCAAACCCACAAAGTGGATGCGCGTTAGACACCTGCCCGCTTGGCCCGTAGGAGCTCACGGAACTGGCGACATATTCGCAGTTCGCAGACACCCAAAGTGCCGAGAGGCTTACTCTGGATATGGCGACGCGAAAGACACCACTCCGCTGCCCCCCCCCCGCCCCCCCCCGGAGCCAGCGAAAGTTGCGGCACACTTGCAGTTCGCCTCCACTCAGGAAGCCGCCGAAAGTTCTAGTCTGGATGTGAGCGAGACACCTCTCCGCTGGGCACCCAAGAGCCCACGACTGGCACGACATATTCGCAGATCGCAGTTCCATAGTGAGCCGAAAGGTCTAGACTGGATGTGCGAAAGACACCTCTCGGCTGGCCCCCCTGGAACTCATTAAAGGCGCTATAGTTTTGCAGCTCGCAGCCCTCCAGGGAGCACAATTATCCCGGCAAAGCAACCTAACAGCCATGTGTAGGAGCATATCTGGAAGCATTCCCCTTAAGATTCGGATGAGAATCCAGTTGTAGAATTCTGCTGTTCTCGCAGTCGTCGTCGCATTCGCGAGGACAGTCGCAGTGGCAACGGCAGTCGCAGTCACAGCCTCAGCCTCAGCCTGCCTCAGCCTCAGCCTCAGCCTGCCTCAGCCTCAGCCTGCCTCAGCCACAGCCTCAGCCTGCTTCAGCCTCAGCATCAGTCTGCCTTCAGCCTCGGCCTCAGCCTCAGCCTGCCTCAGCCTCAGCCTGCATCAGCCTCAGCCTCAGCCTCAGCCTGCCTCAGCATCAGCCTGCCTCAGCCTCAGCCTCAGCCTCAGCCTGCCTCTGCCTCGGCCTCAGCCTGCTTCAGCCTCAGCCTCAGTCTGCCGTCGGCCTCGGCCTCGGCCTCAGCCTGCCTCAGCCTCAGCCTGCATCAGCCTCAGCCTCAGCACGAAGCGACCCAGCTAGAAGGACAAAGCGCTGAATGTACACCGATGTGTTCGACGACGGCGTATGTAATGATGTGACGATATACAGACTGAGCCCTTCGTGAATGTCTACATGTTTTTCTGACGCCTACAAACGGCGCTGACGTGTGTGAGAAAATTGTCCGCGCAGCAAAAGCCGGCGAAGCGTGCGGGAGCTCGCATGCTGAGACAGACTACGTCTGCAGACCGCCAGCTGCAAAAGGTTGCAAGCGGTTCTTGGAAGATGTTTACGGAACGGAGCTACGGTGTCTGAAAACATTGGCATCGAAACGAAGAGCCTCGGAGCCCTGCAACCTGAGAAACACCGCGGGAACTCGCATACTGAAAAGGAATGCGTTGCAAACCGCACGCTGCGAACCCTGCAGGCTGAAAAGCACCGCAGGATGTCGCATGCTGAAAAGCACTTGTACTGCAGAGCGCCAGCACTCCATCTCGGGTTCGGACCCCCCCGTCCTGATCCAGAACGTGTCCGGCCACGGCCTGAAAATGCCGTTTCAACTCCCGAGGATCAGCTGGCACTCCGGCTCTGGGACACTCCAGTACGTCTTGAGCACCTTGAGCCAGGCCCCATCTCGGGATCCCCACAGCGCGCTGTACTTGACCGAGACCGTGCCGAACTCATAACAATTGACCTCCGAAGGACCTGCGAGTGCAGGCTGGGAAACACCACGCGATTGCAGGGCACGGCATTGCGTGTCACATGAGTGCAGGCTGAGAAGCACCTCATCTCGTTTGCCAGAGATCACTCCCAGGTTATTTGACCCCGCAACACCAGCCACGGCGTAGCTGCCACAGGGAGCCGCGATAGCACGGTTCGACCCCAATAGGGCGTTCCGGTGGAGTCACAATTCGCGATGGCTCCCGAGCCTGTGTAGCGCGAATTGCGGGGCACCAGTGTGGGGCACCAGTGTGCTGCACGTGTTGCTGCCGTAGCAGAAGACGGCCTCTGGGGCCCAGTGCGGATTCCAGCGGACAACGTAGACCCTGTGGACGCCATTCCGGATGACGTCGCGCGCACCCTCGATCTGTGCCACCCATCGAAGCCAGTTAAACGCTGAGCCATCGGTGATGTCAACAGCACCTGGGGCAGTCTCGCCATGGTGGTAGTGCAACAGCGTTTGGAGAGCGGCGCTCGCTTCGTCGCGGCCCAGTCTGGCGAGAGCGGGCGGCCTCTTGCAGGTGCTCCAGTGTGAAGAGCAGTGGGGCATCACCGCCAGGCACGGCAGGCTGAGCAGCGCCACCGCTAGGCATGGCAGGCTGAGCAGCGCTGCCACCAGGTACATCAGGCTGAGTAGCGGCAGGCCCAGGCACCGCAGGCTGAGCAACGGCGCGTGGTGGACCGACATAGGTGGGCTCATCGGGTCGGCCGTTCCATTGGTAATGCAGGCGCATGGCTGAGCCGTCCGTGCGAACGAACTCAAAGAAATGCCTGCCGTGGCCATCAGCGTTGGAGTAATTTGGGTCGCGCTCTGTCTCGATGATGCGAAAAAGAACCAGGGGGCGGATGCCCTGCCCCGAATTATGGCGCATCAGCGACCAAAACCCGGGACACAGCAGACCGTGCGCGCAGGCTTGTAGCTGTCCAGTCCGTAGGACGGGTGCTGTTTGAGTAACGTCTATACTGAAATCTCTATATCACTCGTTGTTTGTGGAGCGCGATGCAAGCTCGTCGCGCAGCGACACAACTAGCCTCGCGCAAGGCGTCCGTGAGCTGCCGCACACATCCCCTGGAGAGTGCGACAGGTGCGAGTGAATTGTCTTCGCGTGTGAGAGTCAGCCTGCACACATATACCACGTCGACACCTGGCTGAGGAGTCGGTGCGGGCGGATCCGGCAGAATCTCCCACGGGCCATCGCACTGGGCCGGGGGTGGCGGGGGCGATGCCTTGCCGCGTGCTGGCATTGTGACAAGGCAGGCTGAGGAGCACCGCCGCGGCTGGACGGCCAGGTGAAACTCGAGCAAACATGGTTAAGGATGATGATGATGGTGTTGATAGGAAACCCGGTATCAGCGAGTTGTTGTACAATGAGGTGTCCGCAAACGAGACACTGCTGTCAACGCTGTTATAACTAACCACAAACGAGACACTGCTATCAACGCTTGCACAATTAAAAAGAAACGCTGGCATTGACACTACTAGCAATACCAAAGTGGAGTTTAAACGAGGCACTGCCATCAACCGATTCAACTTCCAATGAAAGAATATCACAAATGAGTTCACTCTGAAGTGACCCATGGGTATCAATGCGAGAAGTCTCTGCAAACTATTCACTCATGGCGACCGCCGCGCACACGCGTGTAGGAAATCGATGATGATGATAGTGATAATGGAGTGGGGGCCAGTAATGCAGATACACTGCTGTGCATTCACTTGCTGCGAAAAGAAACTCTGCATGAATGAGTTGATATATAATGAGTTGTCCACAAACGAGACACTGCTATCAACGCTTGTATAAGTAAAAAGAAACGCTGCTATCGACACTTCCCCCAATACAAAAGTTGTCTTTAAACGAGTCACTGCCATGAACGGCTTCAACTACAGTGTAACGAAAGGAACTGCAGGCTGAGAAGCACCGCAGGCCAACGTGAACCAGTCGTGGTGATGAGGATGAGTGAAATCTGCGATGATGATAGCGATCATGAAGTCGGTTGTAGGAACCCACTTTTGTAGTAACCAACATACACTGGTATGCACTCACTTATGGTGAAAGGAAACTCGGTATCAGTGAGTTGATATAGAATGAGTTGTCCGCAAACGAGACACTGCTATCAACGCTTTTAGAACGAAGCGAACCCATCAGAACACTGTTATCAACGGAAAGAATGCAGTAGAAGGACAAAGCGCTGAATGTACACCGATGTGTTCGACGACTGCGTATGTAATGATGTGACGATATACAGACTGAGCCCTTCGTGAATGTCTACATGTTTTTCTGACGCCTACAAACGGCGCTGACGTGTGTGAGAAAATTTTCCGCGCAGCAAAAGCCAGCGAAGCGCGCGGGAGCTCGCATGCTGAGACAGACTACGTCTGCAGACCGCCAGCTGCAAAAGGTTGCGAGCGGCTCTTGGAAGATGTTTACGGAACGGAGCTACGGTGTCTGACAACATTGGCATCGAAGCGAAGAGCCTCGGAGCCCTGCAAAAAAAGCAAATTAAACAAGTGCAGTCATGGAGCATCTAAAAAAAAAACCTACATCGTATAGACGAGGAGGGTAGAGCACGGCAACACACCAAAGTAACTAAAACAAAAAAACATTAAAAACGACACCGCAAGTAAATAGAAGATCCATAACAACAAAAGAGAAACAAGGCCTGAGAAACACCGCAGGAACTCGCATACTGAAAAGGAATGCATTGCAAACCGCACGCTGCGAACCCTGCAGGCTGAGAAGCACCGCAGGACGTCGCATGCTGAAAAGCACTTGTACTGCAGAGCGCAAGCTGCGAAACCTGCAGGCTGAGAAGCACCGCAGGACCTCGCATGCTTTCGAACACTACTGCTCGAGACCGCAGCTGGAGAGCGGCAGACCGCAGGCTGAGAAGCACCGCGGGCAGGGAGACTTGCAAAACTCAGTTGTCCTGATCGTCTTGGAGGAAGTCACGCCAGTCCGGCGGCTGCCAAGAATCGATGATGCGCCTGGAGCCACCGCCCGTGCTGCCGCAGATGTCCAGGTAGTCGCCATCGCCCCTGAACAGACGGCCGTGCCCCAACGCCAGAATCGCTTGGTTGCGGATTTTAAGCAGCGCTCCGCTCTCAAACATCTGCAACACGTCCAGCTGCCTGCGCGTGAAGTTCGGCTTTGGCTGGCCAGCCTGGGCAGACAGATGGAGGGAAAGCCGCTCCCCCTCGTTGAAGCGCGCGATGGCCTCGGCCTTCTGGTGGTGCAGCCGGCGCCGCTGTTGCCGCAGAGCTTCCTCGGGAACTGCTGCATCACGGCCCTCACTGTGATCAGCTTGCAACGCTTGCGTTAGCCAATCAACGTCGAAGCGCCCTGAGAAGGCCAGCACCTCCCAGATCTGTTTGGTACCGGCCACACGTTGCAAATGGCGATGCCACCGCTTACGCTTCAGGTCTTTCACAAACTTGGCGACGCTACCCAGACCTGCACCCTTGGCCTGGCCACCTTTTCCCGCAGGCTGAGAAGCACCGTGAGAACCTTTCTTACCGCCTGGCCCTTTGTTAGGACCCTGCGGAACCGCATGGCCCCCTTGTGGCGCAGACTTGCCTCTCGCTTTTCCCTTTTCGACATCCCGTTCCTGAAGCGCGCGCTGCTGCCGCGACTGCTCGTACTGGTCGCGAGCTACTCTGACCAATTCCTGGCGCTCAGGCTCCGTGAGAACGTAGCGCATGTCGTCGATGTTATGCTCCGCAGAAAGTCATGTCGAAGCTTCAGGACAGAGAGAATGGCTCGGCCAGTCTCCTCCTGAGACGCAAAGGCCGTGTCATATTCCGAGCCAGGCTGAGGGGCGCCAGCTGGATTAGTGTCCGCTGGCTCCGTGGACTTCCTCTTTTTGAAAAGCAAGAGACTGAGATGATGGAGGACTTTCGGATCGTACTCCTCGTCGTACCTTTCGTCCCAAAGCTGCCTCAGCTCCCTGTGCAAGTCGTTCGCGCGATTCTGAACGACATCCTCGACGTAGTCGGGATCACCCGGTGAAGTCGGTGAAAGCGGAGGAGTAGAACACGGCGACCGATCCCAATGCACAGAAGACTCGGCGTCCGCCTGTACGCTGACGTCGGCGTCGGAGACGTTTTCGACGACAATCTTCCGTCTCTTGCTCTCCCCAGGCTGAATAGCACCAGGGAGAGTGAGCACAACCGCCACCGCATCGTGTGCGTCGTTGCGCATGCCACGATCCGTAAAAGACGCGCCAACGGCAATGGAGCTGAAACGGGCGACTGCTCCGCAGACCGCGACGTGGTCGCCTTTGAGGTCGGCCGGAGTGGCATGGACCTCCCATACCTTCTCGTCGTTCTGCTGGCGCTGGTAAGCCTCCCGCGCCTCCTGGAAAGTGAGGTTGTCGTCGCCGACTACAAGCAGAACGACTGCCTGGTTTAGATTCTCAAGAATCTAGGCCAGGCCGTCCAGGTGCAAGCGGAGATGGCGAACTGTCCGCTTTCGAGTCTGGATGGTCGGCGGTTTCTTGCCGCACACGATGTGCATGTTGGCGATCACCACGTGGAACTTGTCATGGCCTGGTTTGTTCACCTCAAAATGTGAAATAACAGAATCAATCTCTCGGCCGCTAGGAGGCCTGTAAACTTTGCTGTCTTCGCACAGAGTCAGTTCCGCAGGCTGAGAAGCACCGCGGAACCCCCAGAGAGTCAAGTAGTTGTCGACCTCCGAGAAGCGAAAGCCATCACCGAAAGGCTTACTGAGGATCTCTGTCACGTTGATCCCTGCTCGGCGAAAGCCTTCACGGAACGCACCGACCTCGCAGCCACAGACCATATCAGCATCAGCGGTCTCCACTCTCGTGGCGCACACCCTTCCGAAGTTAGCGCAGTGAGTGGCCGCCTGCTTACCAGTCATCATGCCCTGCTCGAACCCGAAATTGAACGAGGCGACCGTGAAAGACGCAGGCTGCGCAGCGCCAGAACCAGGCGTCTGTCCACCTTCCTCCGCAGGCTGAGAAGCACCGCGAGGCGGCGCAGGCTGAGAAGCACCGCGTGGCGGCGACACTTCGGACGAGCCTCGCGGAGCAGAGGCTGCGGATGAACGTTGGACATGGGGGTACGGCCAGGGGAACGCCATTGCAATCAAAACTCAGTGGTCTGCAGTGAATGAATGCAGTGGCACGATTGAATGCAGAGGACTGCAGTGTCACTAGCAAGTCCTGAACCAAACGCAGCTGTGGCGGAAGGAGTATGAAGCGTCTGGCTATTCAAAATGTGGCCCGGGAATGGAGTTCTGGGAACTCGAAGACCAGGAAGTGGACTAGAGTTGGCTCCGGGCATCCAAAATGTGGCCCGGGAATGGAGTTCTGGGAAATGGAAGAGCACGAAGTGGCTTACAGTTGGCTCCGGGCATCCAAAATGTGGCCCGGGAATGGAGTTCAGGGAAATGGATTCAAAAAAAAAAAAAAAAAAAAAAGAAAAAAAAAGAATAAAAAGAGCACGAAGTGGCCTACAGTTGGCTCCGGGCATCCAAAATGTGGCCCGGGAATGGAGTTCTGGGAAATGGAAGAGCACGAAGTGGCCTACAGTTGCATCCGGGTATTCAGAATGTGGCCTGGGAATGGAGTTCTGGGAAGTCGAAGAGCACGAAGTGTGTGACTGTTGGTGAAAAACGAGCCCGGCACACTGCCGCCCGGCAACTCCCCAACACCTGCCCGGACCCCCCTGTGGAGTGATCTGTGAGCTCTTTTGAGACCACTAGAAACCTATCAGTCTTCGCTGTTAGGTAATTATCCCGGCAAAGCAACCTAACAGCCATGTGTAGGAGCATTAATCCCAGGCAAAGCAACCTAACAGCGATGTGTAGGAGCATATCTGGAAGCATTCCCCTTAAGATTCAGATGAGAATCCAGTTGTAGAATTCTGCTGTTCTCGCAGTCGTAGTCGCATTCGCGATGACAGTCGCAGTGGCAACGGCAGTCGCAGTCACAGCCTCAGCCTCAGCCTGCCTCAGTCTCAGCCTCAGCCTGCCTCAGCCTCAGCAGCCTCAGCCTCAGCCTCAGCCTGCTTCAGCCTCAGCCATCAAAAAAAGCAAAACAACAAAAAATAAAAAAAAACCAACACCAAAAACCAAAAACCAATACAGCCAGCTCATCCTCCAGCAAATCAGTCAGCTTCAGCTTCGCCCTCAGCCTCATACTCTAACTCATCCAGCAACATCCTCAGCCCAGCCTCAGCCTGCCTCAGCATCAGCCTGCCTCAGCCTCAGCCTCAGCCTGCCTCAGCCTCAGCCTCAGCCTGCTTCAGCCTCATCCTCAATCTGCCTTCAGCCTCGGCCTCAGCCTCAGCCTGCCTCAGCCTCAGCCTGCATCAGCCTCAGCCTCAGCACGAAGCGACCCAGCTAGAAGGACAATGCGCTGAATGTACACCGATGTGTTCGACGACTGCGTATGTAATGATGTGACGATATACAGACTGAGCCCTTCGTGAATGTCTACATGTTTTTCTGACGCCTACAAACGGCGCAGACGTGTGTGAGAAAATTGTCCGCGCAGCAAAAGCCGGCGAAGCGTGCAGACAGCCAGCTGCAAAAGGTTGCGAGCGGCTCTTGGAAGACGTTTTCGGAACGGAGCTACGGTGTCTGAAAACAATGGCATCGAAGCGAAGAGCCTCGGAGCCCTGCAGCCTGAGAAACACCGCAGGAACTCGCATACTGAAAAGGAATGCATTGCAAACCGCACGTTGCGAACCCTGCAGGCTGAGAAGCACCGCAGGATGTCGCATGCTGAAAAGCACTTGAACTGCAGAGCGCAGGCTGCGAAACCTGCAGGCTGAGAAGCACCGCAGGAACTCGCATGCTTTCGAACACTACTGCTCGAGACCGCAGCTGGAGAGCGGCAGACCGCAGGCTGAGAAGCACAGCGGGCAGAGAGACTTGCAAAACTCAGATGTCCTGATCGTCTTGGAGGAAGTCACGCCAGTCCGGCGGCTGCCAAGAATCGATGATGCGCCTGGAGCCACCGCCCGTGCTGCCGCCGATGTCCAGGTAGTCGCCATCGCCCCTGAACATACGGCCGTGCCCGCACGCCAGAATCGCTTGGTTGCGGATTTGAAGCAGCGCTCCGCTCTCAAACATCTGCAACACGTCCTGCTGCCTGCGCGTGAAGTTCGGCTTTGCCTGGCCAGCCTGGGCAGACAGATATAGGGAAAACCGCTCCCCCTCGTTGTAGCGCGCGATGGCCTCGGCCTTCTGGTGGTGCAGCCGGCGCCGCTGTTGCCGCAGAGCTTCCTCGGGAACTGCTGCATCACGGCCCTCGCTGTGATCAGCTAGCAACGCTTGCGTTAGCCAATCAACGTCGAAGCGCCCTGAGAAGGCCAGCACCTCCCAGATCTGTTTAGTACCGGCCACGCGTTGCAAATGGCGATGCCACCGCTTACGCTTCTGGTCTTTCACAAACTTGGCGACGCTACCCAGACCAGCACCCTTGGCCTGGCCACCTTTTCCCGCAGGCTGAGGAGCACCGTGAGAACCTTTCTTACCGCCTGGCCCTTTGTTCGGACCCTGCGGAACCGCATGGCCCCCTTGTGGCGCAGACTTGCCTTTCGCTTTTCCCTTTTCGATATCCCGTTCCTGAAGCGCACGCTGCTGCCGCGACTGCTCGTACTGGTCGCGAGCTACTCTGACCAATTCCTGGCGCTCAGGCACCGTGAGAACGTAGCGCATGTCGTCGATGTTCTTGCTCCGCAGAAAGTCATGTCGAAGCTTAAGGACAGAGAGAATGGCTCGGCCAGTCTCCTCCTGAGACGCAAAGGCCGTGTCATATTCCGAGCCAGGCTGAGGAGCGCCAGCTGGATCAGTGTCCGCTGGCTCCGTGGACTTCCTCTTTTTGAAAAAGCAAGAGACTGAGATGATGGAGGACTTTCGGATCGTACTCCTCGTCGTACCTTTCGTCCCAAAGCTGCCTCAGCTCCCTGTGCAAGTCGTTCGCGCGATTCTGAACGACATCCTCGACGTAGTCGGGATCGCCCGGTGAAGTCGGTGAAAGCGGAGGAGCAGAACTCGGCGACCGATCCCAATGCACAGAAGACTCGCGGTCCGCCTGTACGCTGACGTCGGCGTCGGAGACGTTTTCGACGACAATTCTCCGCCTCTTGCTCTCCCCAGGCTGAATAGCACCAGGGAGAGTGAGCACAACCGCCACCGCATCGTGTGCGTCGTTGCGCATGCCACGATCCGTAAAATACGCGCCAACGGCAATGGAGCAGAAACGGGCGACTGCTCCGCAGACCGCGACGTGGTCGCCTTTGAGGTCGGCCGGAGTGGCATGACCTCCCATACCTTCTCGTCGTTCTGCTCGCGCTGGTAAGCCTCCCGCGCCTCCTGGAAAGTGAGGTTGTCGTCGCCGACTACAAGCGCAACGACTGCCTCGTTTAGATTCTCAAGAATCTTGGCCAGGCCGTCCAGGTGCAAGCGGAGATGGCGAACTGTCCGCTTTCGAGTCTGGATGCTCGGCGGTTTCTTGCCGCACACGATGTGCAAGTTGGCGATCACCACGTGGAACTTGTCATGGCCTGGTTTGTTCACCTCAAAATGTGAAATAACAGCATCAATATCTCGGCCGCTAGGAGGCCTGTAAACTTTGCTGTCTTCGCACAGAGTCAGTTCCGCAGGCAGAGAAGCACCGCGGAACCCCCAGAGAGTCAAGTAGTTGTCGACCTCCAAGAAAATAAAAAAAAAAAAAACAAAAAAAAAAAAAAAAACAAAAAAAATATAAAAAAAAAAAAAAATAAAAAAAGAAAAAAAGAAAAAAAAAAAAAAAAAAAAAAAAAAAAAAAAAAAAAAAAAAAAAAAAAAAAAAAAACAAGAAAAAAAAATACGAACAAAAAAAAAAAACAAAAAAAAAAAAAAAAAAAAAAAAAAAAAAGAAAAAAAAAAAAAAAAAAATTGAAAAAAAAAAAAAACAAAAAAAAATAAAAAAAAAAAAAAAAAAAAAAAAAGTAAAAAAAAAAAAGAAAAAAAAAAAAAAAGAAAAGAAGCGACTGCCATCACCGAAAGGCTTACTGAGGATGTCTGTCACGTTGATCCCTGCTCGGCGAAAGCCTTCACGGAACGCACCGACCTCGCAGCCACAGACCATATCAGCATTAGCGGTCTCCACTATCTTGGCGCACAACCTTCCGAAGTTAGCGCAGTGAGTGGCCGCCTGCTTACCAGTCATCATGCCCTGCTCGAACCCGAAATTAAACGAGGCGACCGTGAAAGACGCAGGCTGCACAGCGCCAGAACCAGGCGTCTGTCCACCTTCCTCCGCAGGCTGAGAAGCACCGCGAGGCGGCGCAGGCTGAGAAGCACCGCGAGGCGGCGACACTTCGGACGAGCCACGCGGAGCAGAGGCTGCGGATGAACGTTGGACATGGGGGTACGGCCAGGGGAACGCCATTGCAATCAAAACTCAGTGGAATGCAGTGAATGAATGTAGTGGCCAATTGAATGCAGAGGACTGCAGTGTCACTAGCAAGTCCTGAACCAAACACAGCTGTGGCGGAAGGAATATGAAGCGTCTGGCTATTCAAAATGTTGCCCGGCAATGTCCTCCTACTCCTCCTCCTCCTCCTCCTCGTCCTCCTCCTCCTCTTCCTCCTCCTCCTCCTCCTCCTCCTCCTCCTCCTCCTCCTCTTGGTAGTCCTCCCCCTCCCCTCCTCCTCCTGGTAGCCCAGGAATGGGAGTTCTGGGAAGTCGAAGAGCACGAAGTGGCCTACATTTGGCTCCGGGCATTCAAAATGTGGCCCGGGAATGGAGTTCTGGGAACTCGAAGAGCACGAAGTGGCCAACAATGTGGCCCGGGAATGGTGTTCTGGGAACTCGAAGAGCACGAAGTGTGTGACTGTTGCATCCGGCCCCCCAGAATGTGGCCCGGGAATGGCGTTCTGGGATGTCGAAGAGCACTTTGTGTGTGACTGTTGCATCCGGCCCCCCAGAATGTGGCCTGGGAATGGAGTTCTGGGAAGGCGAAGAGCACGAAGTGTGTGACTGTTGGTGAAAAACGAGCCCGGCTCATGCCGCCCGGAAACGCCCCAACACCTGCCCGGACCCCCCTGTGGAGTGATCTGTGAGCTCTTTTGAGTCAACTAGAAACCTATCAGTCTTCGCTGTTAGGTAATATCTGGAAGCATTCCCCTTAAGATTCGGATGAGAATCCAGTTGTAGAATTCTGCTGTTCTCGCAGTCGTTGTCGCATTCGCGAGGACAGTCGCAGTGGCAACGGCAGTCGCAGTCACAGCCTCAGCCTCAGCCTGCCTCAGCCTCAGCCTCCGCCTGCCTCAGCCTCAGCCTGCCTCAGCCTCAGCCTCAGCCTGCTTTAGCCTCAGCATCAGTCTGCCTTCGGCCTCGGCCTCAGCCTCAGCCTGCCTCAGCCTCAGCCTGCATCAGCCTCAGCCTCAGCCTCAGCCTGCCTCAGCATCAGCCTGCCTCAGCCTCAGCCTCAGCCTCAGCCTGCCTCTGCCTCAGCCTCAGCCTGCTTCAGCCTCAGCCTCAGTCTGCCGTCGGCCTCGGCCTCAGCCTCAGCCTGCCTCAGCCTCAGCCTGCATCAGCCTCAGCCTCAGCACGAAGCGACCCAGCTAGAAGGACAAAGCGCTGAATGTACACCGATGTGTTCGACGACTGCGTATGTAATGATGTGACGATATACAGACTGAGCCCTTCGTGAATGTCTACATGTTTTTCTGACGCCTACAAACGGCGCTGACGTGTGTGAGAAAATTGTCCGCGCAGCAAAAGCCGGCGAAGCGTGCGGGAGCTCGCATGCTGAGACAGACTACGTCTGCAGACCGCCAGCTGCAAAAAGTTGCGAGCGGCTCTTGGAAGATGTTTACGGAACGGAGCTACGGTGTCTGAAAACATTGGCATCGAAGGGAAGAGCCTCGGAGCCCTGCAACCTGAGAAACACCGCAGGAACTCGCATACTGAAAAGGAATGCATTGCAAACCGCACGCTGCGAACCCTGCAGGCTGAGAAGCACCGCAGGATGTCGCATGCTGAAAAGCACTTGTACTGCAGAGCGCTAGCATCTATCTCGGGCTCGGACCCCCCCGTCCTGATCCAGAACGGTCGGACCCCCCCGTCCTGATCCAGAACGTGTCCGGCCACGGCCTGAAAATGCCGTTCCAACTCCCGAGGATCAGCTGGCACTCCGGCTCTGGGACACTCCAGTGCGTCTTGAGCACCTTGAGCCAGGCCCCATCTCGGGATCCCCACAGCACGCTGTACTTGACCGAGACCGTGCCGAACTCATAACAATTGACCTCCGAAGGACCTGCGAGTGCAGGCTGAGAAACACCACGCGATTGCAGGGCACGGCATTGCGTGTCACATGAGTGCAGGCTGAGAAGCACCACATCTCGTTTGCCAGAGATCACTCCCAGGTTATTTGATCCCGCAACACCAGCCACGGCGTAGCTGCCACAGGGGCCGCAGATAGCAACGGTTCGGTCACCCAATTGGCGTTCCGGTGAGTCACAATTCGCGCGTGGCTCCACGAGCCTGTGTAGCGCGATTTGCGGGGCACCAGTGTGCTGTAGGTGTTGTTGCCGTAGCAGAAGACGGCCTCTGGAGCCCAGTGCGGATTCCAGCGGACAGCGTAGACCCTGTGGACGCCATTGCGGATGACGTCGCGCGCACCTTCGATATGTGCCACCCATCGAAGCCAGTCAAATGCTGAGCCATCGGTGATGTCAACAGCACCTGGGGCAGTCTCGCCATGGTGGTAGTGCAACAGCGATTGGAGAGCGGCGCTGGCTTCGTCGCGGCCCACAATCTGGCGCGAGCAGGCTGCCTCTTGCAGGTGCTCCTGTGTGAAGAGCAGTGGGGCATCACCGCCAGTCTCGGCAGGCTGAGCAGCGCCACCGTCAGGCACGGCAGTCTGAGCAGCGCCGCCACGAGGAACATGAGGCTGAGCAGCGCCAGGCTCAGGCACGGCAGGCTGAGCAACGGCGCGTGGTGGACCGACATAGGTGGGCTCATCGGGTCGGCCGTTCTTATGGTAATGCAGGCGCATGGCTGAACCGTCTGCACGACGGAACTCGAAGAAGTGCCTGCCGTGGCCATCCGTGTTGGAGTAGTTAGGGTCGCGCTCTGTCTCGATGATGCGAAAGAGAACCTGGGCGATGCCCTGCCCGATTATGCGCTCAGCGAAACCCGGAGCGGCAGACCGAAGCAGTTGCTTCCAGTCGTAGGACGGGTCGTTTGTTACGTCTTTGAACGACAAGTTGTTGACAATGCACTCGGCGCGCAGCGCGCGCTGCCACTGGCAGGCGGTCTTGCCGCCCATCCCTGGTGCACGGCGGATGTCTTCGAGGTGAGCCTGCTCAAAGACCACGTCGACACCTGGCTGAGGAGTCGGTGCGGGCGGATCCGGCAGAATCTCCCACGGGCCATCGCACGGGGCCGGGGGTGGCGGGGGCGATGCCTTGCCGCGTGCTGGCATTGTGACAAGGCAGGCTGAGGAGCACCGCCGCGGCTGGACGGCCAGGTGAAACTCGAGCAAACATGGTTAAGGATGATGATGATGGTGTTGATAGGAAACCCGGTATCAGCGAGTTGATGTACAATGAGGTGTCCGCAAACGAGACACTGCTGTCAACGCTGTTATAACTAACCACAAACGAGACACTGCTATCAACGCTTGCACAATTAAAAAGAAACGCTGGCATTGACACTACTAGCAATACCAAAGTGGAGTTTAAACGAGGCACTGCCATCAACCGATTCAACTTCCAATGAAAGAAGATCACAAATGAGTTCACTCTGAAGTGACCCATGGGTATCAATGCGAGAAGTCTCTGCAAACTATTCACTCATGGCGACCGCCGCGCACACGCGTGTAGGAAATCGTTGATGATGATAGTGATAATGGAGTGGGGGCCAGTAATGCAGATACACTGCTGTGCATTCACTTGCTGCGAAAAGAAACTCTGTATGAATGAGTTGATATATAATGAGTTGTCCACAAACGAGACACTGCTATCAACGCTTGTATAAGTAAAAAGAAACGCTGCTATCGACACTTCCCCCAATACTAAAGTTGTCTTTAAACGAGTCACTGCCATGAACGGCTTCAACTACAGTGTAACGAAAGGAACTGCAG
Source organism: Prorocentrum cordatum (assembly GCA_963575745.1). NCBI lineage: Eukaryota > Dinophyceae > Prorocentrales > Prorocentraceae > Prorocentrum > Prorocentrum cordatum. The sequence continues at coordinate 98,252 of CAUYUJ010009091.1, read as the reverse complement.
GCTGAGAAGCACCGCAGGCCAACGTGAACCAGTCGTGGTGATGAGGATGAGTGAAATCTGCGATGATGATAGCGATCATGAAGTCGGTTGTAGGAACCCACTTTTGTAGTAACCAACATACACTGGTATGCATTCACTTATGGTGAAAGGAAACTCGGTATCAGTGAGTTGATATAGAATGAGTTGTCCGCAAACGAGACACTGCTATCAACGCTTTTAGAACGAAGCGAACCCATCAGAACACTGTTATCAACGGAAAGAATGCTGTAGAAGGACAAAGCGCTGAATGTACACCGATGTGTTCGACGACTGCGTATGTAATGATGTGACGATATACAGACTAAGCCCTTCGTGAATGTCTACATGTTTTTCTGACGCCTACAAACGGCGCTGACGTGTGTGAGAAAATTGTCCGCGCAGCAAAAGCCGGCGAAGCGTGCGGGAGCTCGCATGCTGAGACAGACTACGTCTGCAGACCGCCAGCTGCAAAAGGTTGCGAGCGGCTCTTGGAAGATGTTTACGGAACGGAGCTACGGCGTCTGAAAACATTGGCATCGAAGCGAAGAGCCTCGGAGCCCTGCAGCCTGAGAAACACCGCAAGAACTCGCATACTGAAAAGGAATGCATTGCAAACCGCACGTTGCGAACCCTGCAGGCTGAGAAGCACCGCAGGATGTCGCATGCTGAAAAGCACTTGTACTGCAGAGCGCAGGCTGCGAAACCTGCAGGCTGAGAAGCACCGCAGGAACTCGCATGCTTTCGAACACTACTGCTCGAGACCGCAGCTGGAGAGCGGCAGACCGCAGGCTGAGAAGCACCGCGGGCAGGGAGACTTGCAAAACTCAGATGTCCTGATCGTCTTGGAGGAAATCACGCCAGTCCGGCGGCTGCCAAGAATCGATGATGCGCCTGGAGCCACCGCCCGTGCTGCCGCCGATGTCCAGGTAGTCGCCATCGCCCCTGAACAGACGGCCGTGCCCCAACGCCAGAATCGCTTGGTTGCGGATTTGAAGCAGCGCTCCGCTCTCAAACATCTGCAACACGTCCAGCTGCCTGCGCGTGAAGTTCGGCTTTGGCTGGCCAGCCTGGGCAGACAGATGGAGGGAAAGCCGCTCCCCCTCGTTGTAGCGCGCGATGGCCTCGGCCTTCTGGTGGTGCAGCCGGCGCCGCTGTTGCCGCAGAGCTTCCTCGGGAACTGCTGCATCACGGCCCTCACTGTGATCAGCTTGCAACGCTTGCGTTAGCCAATCAACGTCGAAGCGCCCTGAGAAGGCCAGCACCTCCCAGATCTGTTTGGTACCGGCCACACGTTGCAAATGGCGATGCCACCGCTTACGCTTCTGGTCTTTCACAAACTTGGCGACGCTACCCAGACCTGCACCCTTGGCCTGGCCACCTTTTCCCGCAGGCTGAGAAGCACCGTGAGAACCTTTCTTACCGCCTGGCCCTTTGTTAGGACCCTGCGGAACCGCATGGCCCCCTTGTGGCGCAGACTTGCCTCTCGCTTTTCCCTTTTCGACATCCCGTTCCTGAAGCGCACGCTGCTGCCGCGACTGCTCGTACTGGTCGCGAGCTACTCTGACCAATTCCTGGCGCTCAGGCTCCGTGAGAACGTAGCGCATGTCGTCGATGTTCTTGCTCCGCAGAAAGTCATGTCGAAGCTTAAGGACAGAGAGAATGGCTCGGCCAGTCTCCTCCTGAGACGCAAAGGCCGTGTCATATTCCGAGCCAGGCTGAGGAGCGCCAGCTGGATTAGTGTCCGCTGGCTCCGTGGACTTCCTCTTTTTGAAAAGCAAGAGACTGAGATGATGGAGGACTTTCGGATCGTACTCCTCGTCGTACCTGTCGTCCCAAAGCTGCCTCAGCTCCCTGTGCAAGTCGTCCGCGCGATTCTGAACGACATCCTCGACGTAGTCGGGATCACCCGGTGAAGTCGGTGAAAGCGGAGGAGTAGAACTCGGCGACCGATCCCAATGCACAGAAGACTCGCGGTCCGCCTGTACGCTGACGTCGGCGTCGGAGACGTTTTCGACGACAATCTTCCGCCTCTTGCTCTCCCCAGGCTGAATAGCACCAGGGAGAGTGAGCACAACCGCCACCGCATCGTGTGCGTCGTTGCGCATGCCACGATCCGTAAAAGACGCGCCAACGGCAATGGAGCAGAAACGGGCGACTGCTCCGCAGACCGCGACGTGGTCGCCTTTGAGGTCGGCCGGAGTGGCATGGACCTCCCATACCTTCTCGTCGTTCTGCTGGCGCTGGTAAGCCTCCCGCGCCTCCTGGAAAGTGAGGTTGTCGTCGCCGACTACAAGCAGAACGACTGCCTGGTTTAGATTCTCAAGAATCTTGGCCAGGCCGTCCAGGTGCAAGCGGAGATGGCGAACTGTCCGCTTTCGAGTCTGGATGGTCGGCGGTTTCTTGCCGCACACGATGTGCATGTTGGCGATCACCACGTGGAACTTGTCATGGCCTGGTTTGTTCACCTCAAAATGTGAAATAACAGCATCAATCTCTCGGCCGCTAGGAGGCCTGTAAACTTTGCTGTCTTCGCACAGAGTCAGTTCCGCAGGCTGAGAAGCACCGCGGAACCCCCAGAGAGTCAAGTAGTTGTCGACCTCCGAGAAGCGAATGCCATCACCGAAAGGCTTACTGAGGATCTCTGTCACGTTGATCCCTGCTCGGCGAAAGCCTTCACGGAACGCACCGACCTCGCAGCCACAGACAATATCAGCATCAGCGGTCTCCACTATCGTGGCGCACAACCTTCCGAAGTTAGCGCAGTGAGTGGCCGCCTGCTTACCAGTCATCATGCCCTGCTCGAACCCGAAATTGAACGAGGCGACCGTGAAAGACGCAGGCTGCACAGCGCCAGAACCAGGCGTCTGTCCACCTTCCTCCGCAGGCTGAGAAGCACCGCGAGGCGGCGCAGGCTGAGAAGCACCGCGAGGCGGCGACACTTCGGACGAGCCTCGCGGAGCAGAGGCTGCGGATGAACGTTGGACATGGGGGTACGGCCAGGGGAACGCCATTGCAATCAAAACTCAGTGGTCTGCAGTGAATGAATGCAGTGGCACGATTGAATGCAGAGGACTGCAGTGTCACTAGCAAGTCCTGAACCAAACACAGCTGTGGCGGAAGGAGTATGAAGCGTCTGGCTATTCAAAATGTGGCCCGGGAATGGAGTTCTGGGAACTCGAAGACCAGGAAGTGGACTAGAGTTGGCTCCGGGCATCCAAAATGTGGCCCGGGAATGGAGTTCTGGGAAATGGAAGAGCACGAAGTGGCCTACAGTTGGCTCCGGGCATCCAAAATGTGGCCCGGGAATGGAGTTCTGGGAAATGGAAGAGCACGAAGTGGCCTACAGTTGGATCCGGCCCCCCAGAATGTGGCCCGGGAATGGAGTTCTGGGAATAGAAGAGCACGAAGTGGCCTACAGTTGCATCTGGCCCCCCAGAATGTGGCCTGGGAATGGAGTTCTGGGAAGGCGAAGAGCACGAAGTGTGTGACTGTTGGTGAAAAACGAGCCCGGCTCACTGCCGCCCGGCAACTCCCAACACCTGCCCGGACCCCCCTGTGGAGTGATCTGCTGCTCTCTTTTGATCCCACTAGAAACCTATCAGTCTTCGCTGTTAGGTAACATTGATTTTACTACGGTGTTGGCCCCATTTTGGGCTTCTGAGGGGGCCGCGTTCCCCTTCCTTCTTAGCAAAATCATTGATTTTACGAAGGTGTTGGGCTGATGTTGTCCTTCTCAGGGGTCAGCGCTTACTAGCGCATCTGAGGAGGTCGCAAGAAACCCCAAGATAGCCCCAAGAGGCCCCCAGGAGGCTCCCAAGAGGCCTCCAGGAGGCCCCCAAGAGGCCCCCCAGAGGCCCCTAGAGGTCCCCTCGAGGCTCCCAAGAGGCCCCCAAGAGGCCCCAAGAGGCTCCAAGAGGCCCCCAAGACGCTCCCAAGAGGCCCCCAAGAGGCCCCCCAGACGCCCCAAGAGCCCCAAGAGGCCCCCAACAGGCCCAACGATGAGCCCGAACGACTCACACCAGGACGACAGACCCCAACGACTCACACCACGAGGAGCCCGAACGAGTCACACCACAAGGAAGGGCCCGAACGCCTCACACCAAGACGAGGCGCCCGAACGACTCACACCACGAGGAGCCCGAACGACTCACACCACGACGCGGGCCCCGAACGACTCACACCACGAGGAGCCCGAACGAGTTACACCAGGAGGAGGGGACCGAACGACTCACACACAAGGAGGGGACTCACACCACGAGGAGCCCGAACGACGTACACACAATGAGGGGCCCGAAGGAGTTACACAAGGAAGGACGAGGGGCCCCAACGACTCATACCACGAAGAGCTGGAACGACTCACATATCTGCAACGCACACAGACGCGAACACTCGCATTATCTCTGGCGTGCCTGCATGTCCTCGAGCGATAGCCGCCACAACGCTGCTACAACGAGGGCGGGGCCAATGGGGCAAGGAGTGAAACATGCATCATAACAACAAGTGGCCAATTTAATCTACTCTATGGGGCCACTTGGGGAAGGAGTGCAATATGCATCACAACAACACGTGGCCGATATAATCTAATCTATGTTTCGGCACCAATTCGGCGCTCGGAGGGAACAGCGCTTCTCTGCCTTCATGAAACAAACATTGATTGTACGAAAATCTTGGGTTGTCCTGTCCTTCTCCGGGGGCATCGCTCGTTCGCGCTTCGAAGGATCGCTCGAGGCTCCAAGCTGGCCCCAAAGGCCCCCAGGAGGCTCCACAGAGGCTTCCAAGATGCCCCCAAGAACCTCCCAAGAGGACCCCGGAGGCCCCCAAGAGGTCCCCAAGAGGCTCCAGGACGCCCCAGGAGGCTCCCAAGAGGGCCTCCAGAGGTCCCCACGAGGCCCTCAGGAGGCCTCACAGGCCTCGAGGAGGCACCCAAGAGGGCCCCAAGAGGAAGCCGAACGACTCAACCCAGGACGAGGGGCCCCAGCGACGCACGCCAGGACGAGCGGCCCGAACGACTCACACCACGAGAAGCCCGAACGACTCACACGCAAGGAGGCGCCCCAACGACGCACGCCAAGACGAGGGGCCCGAACCACTTCCACCACGAGGAGCCCGAACGACTCACGCACAAGCAGGGGCCCGAACGACGCACACCCGGACGAGGGACCCCAACGACTCACACCACGAGGAGCCTGAACGACTCACATACAATGAGGGGCCCGAGGCACTCACACAAGGAAGGACGAGGCCCCCAAGAGGCCCCCAAGAGAAGGAGGCGCCCCAACGACTCGCACCAGGACGAGGGGCCCGAACGACTCCCACCACGAGGGACTCGAACGACTCACACACAAGGAGGGGCCCGAACGACGCGCACCAGGACGAGGGGCCCGAACGACTCACACCACAAGGAGCCCCAACGACTCACATACAATGCGGGGCCCGAACCACTCACCCCAGGACGAGGGGCCCCAACGACTAACACCACGAGGAGCCCGAACAACTTACACACAAGGAGGGGCCCGAGCGACGCACACCAGGACGAGCGGTCCGAACGACTCACACCACGAGGAGCCCGAACGACTCACACACAAGGAGGGGCCCGAACGACTCACACCACAAGGAGCCCCAACGACTCACATACAATGCGGGGCCCGAACCACTCACCCCAGACTCACACCGCGAAGAGCCCGAACAACTTACACACAAGGAGGGGCCCGAGCGACGCACACCAGGACGAGCGGTCCGAACGACTCACACCACGAGGAGCCCGAACGACTCACACGCAAGGAGGCGCCCGAACGACTCACACCAGGACGAGGGGCCCGAACGACTCACACCATGAGGAGCCCGAAGGACTCACACACCAGGGGGGGCCCGAACGACGCACACCAGGACCAGGGCTCCGAACGACTCACACTACGAAGAACCCGAGCGACCCACACACACACTGAGGGGCCCGAGGGACCCACACAAGGAAGGACGAGGCCCCCAAGACGCCCCCCAGAGGCCCCCAGAGGCCCCCCAGAGGCCCCCAAGAGGCTCCCAAGAAGCCCCAAGACGCCTCTCGAGGCCCCCCCGAGGCGCCTAAGAAACCACAAAGAGCCACCCAAGGAGCCCCGAGAGCTTCCAAGAGGCCCCCAAGACGCCCACGAGGAGGCCGAACGACTCACTCCAGGACGAGGGGCCCCAGCGACTCACACCACGAGGAGCCCGAACAACTCGCGCACAAGGAGGGGCCCGAGCGACGCACATCAGGACGAGCGGTTCGAACGACTCGCACCACGAGGAGCCCGAACGACTCACGCCACGAGGAAGGGCCCGAACGACTCACACCAGGACGAGGGGCCCGAATGACTCACATAATGAGAAGCCCGAACGACGCACACCAGGACCAGGGGCCCGAACGACTCACACTACGAGGAACCCGAACGACTCACACACCGTGAGAGGCCCGAGGCGCTCACGCAAGGAAGGGCGAGGCCCCCAAGAGGCTCCCAAGACGCCCCCAGAGGCTCCCAAAAAGGCCCCCAAGAGGCCCCCAAGAAGCCCCAAGACGCAGCAAGAGGCCCCCAAGAGGCCCCCAAGAGGCGCGCAAGAGTCCTCCAGGAGGCCTCCAGAGCCTCCAGGACGCCCCCAAGAGGCCCCACGAGGAAACCGAACGACTCGCCCCAGGACGAGGGGCCCCAACGACTCACACCACGAGGAGCCCGAACGACTTACACACAAGGCGGCGCGCCAACGACTCACACCAGGACGAGGGGCCCAGAGGCCCCACGAGGAGGCCGAGCGACTCCCTCCAGGGCGAGGAGCCCCAACGACTCACACCACGAGTAGCCCCCACGACTCACACACAAGGACGGGTCCGAGCGACGCAAACCAGGACGAGCGGCCCGAATGACTCACACCACGAGGAGCCCGAACGACTCACACGCAAGGAGGCGCCCCAACGACTCACACCAGGACGAGGGGCCCGAACGACCCCCATCACGAGGAGCCCGAACGACTCACACCCCAGGAGGGGCCCGAACGACGCACACCAGGACGAGGGGCCCGAACGACGCACACCGCGCGGAGCCCGAACGACTCACACACAAGGAGGCGCCCGAGCCACTCACACAAGGAAGGACGAGGCCCCCAAGAGGCCCCCAAGAAGCCCCAAGAGGCCCCCAAGAGGCCCCCAAGAGGCTTCCAAGCAGCCCCAAGACGCCCCTCGTGGCCCCCAAGAGGCTCCCAAGAAACCACAAGGAGCCCCCCGAGAGGCCCCGAGAGCCTCCAAGAGGCCCCCAAGAGGCCCACGAGGAGGCCAAACGACTCGCCCCAGGACGAGGGGCCCCAACGACTCACACAACGAGGAGCCCGACGACTCCCACACCAGGAGGGGCCCGAGCGACGAACACGAGGACGAGGGGCCCGAACGACTCACACGCAAGGAGGCGCCCGAACGACTCTCACCAGGACGAGGGGCCCGAACGACTCACACCACCAGGAGCCCGAACGACTCACACACAAGGAGGGGCCCGAACGACGCACACCAGGACGAGGGGCCGAACGGACTCACACCACGAGGAGCCCGAACGGCTCACACACAACGAGGGGCCCGAGACAATCATACAAGGAAGGACGAGTCCTCCAACAGGCCCCCGAGAGGCCCCAAGAGGCTCCCAATATGCCCCCAAGACGCCCCCAAGAATCCCCAAGACGCCTCAAGAGGCTCCCAAGAGGCCCCCATGAGACCCCCAAGAGGCCCTCACGAGGCCCCGAGAGCCTCCAAGAGGCCCCCAAGAGGCCCCACGAGGAGACCGAACGACTCACCCCAGGACGAGGAGCCCCAACGACTCTCACCACGAGGAGCCCGAACGATTCACACACAAGGAGGGGCCCGAGCGATTCATACCAGGACGAGGTGCCTGAACGACTCACACTACGAAGAGCCCGAACGACTCACGCCAGGACGAAGACCCTGAACCACTCACACCAGCACAACGGCAATCACTACCATAGCTGGCATCGGAGGAGCCACCGATACCAAGGCAACAGGAACCGGCTCAGGAACCACAACCCAAGAAAAGTTAATTTCCAGGGACATGACTGAAACGAAACACACGAAACAGAGGCGGAGGAGGAGGACTGTGAAGAGGACGCACATGTTTTGCCATCGAGCGCTACGGTCTCTGCCATGATGCCGTTGAACATCCCCCAGCGAGATGTTTACTACATTAGAACTCACCTGACGCGCCACGGAAGCAAAGTAGTTGCACATGAACCATTGTATACATACCGAAGCTCCAGCCATATATACAGAAAGGACGGACTCCATGGAGACAAAACCCACTGTTCAGTCTCACTGTACCCAGAGCTGTTCTCTTATACCAGCGTGACCTCCATAGTGGTACGCATGGGCCTCACCAGTACTGGAGGACAGACTATAAACTAAACGTACTCTTCGCACCAATGAACCAAAACTGAATAGAATAACCAGCACTTTCACCAGAACAAGATAACGAACACCATCACAGATGCAGAATCCAGCACCCGCGAACTACAGTACGAGCTTCAGCTGTCTACAATACAAGTGCCACCAGCAAGCTGCTTCCTATAGTAGACCCATACGTGAAGCGTACGTGGACCAGCTGAGTGTAGTACACGTTCCACCAGCAAGCTGTTTCCTACAGTACAAGCCACCTGAGGCGCCACGGAAAATGTGTAGTGGCACATCCACCATTGGATGGATACCGAGGGCGTAGCCATGTATACAGGAACCCTCGAGTCCATTGAGGCAACATCCCGTCTTCAGTCTCACTCTACCAAGGGATAGTGTCCCCAGTAACACGTCTGGGCTGACGGCATCCGCGCCGTACATCGTCGTCCCCAGGCTTTGTTCCACCATTCGGGAGTCGGTTGCAACTCGTCCAAGAACTTCCGGTCGTCGGCGGATATCGCTCCGTCGCTGCCCGGCCAGCGTTTCTCTCCGAAATGCACGGGGGTCAGCGGACATTGAGCTTGGTGAATGCGGCAATGGCACTTGCACTTGCGCTTGCTCTTCTGCAGCGCTTTGCGCAGGTGGCGCACTCGTTCGTCGATATCAGCGACGCACTCCTTGCACTGCAGTTTCTGGCGATTCCCATGCTTGTGGTTGCCCGGTTGCTTTGGGTTGAATTTACGAGCCCCGAAACTGCAGGAACACCTCTGGCACATGTACGTCGCAAGGTCCGACGGGTCGAATCCTTGCGCACGGCGGCGGCAAGCACTCCGCCATGTATGCTGGGCGACGGCAGTACGGCGACGATCGGTCCTTGCCACAAAAAGGAGGCATGATCACCGACTCCTCGCCCTGCTCGCTCCAAGGAGCCCCTTATGCTAGCCAAAGTATCAGGGCGTACCAGCACCTCTCCATGCCGACAGCAAGGAAACCTGGAGAAAGAGGCTTTTGCTGATGGGCGGAGCTAAGCTCACAGCCGAACCGCAATGCTGTAAGCCAAAGTGGCAACAGCGACGACAACGCTGGGGCACTCCTGGGCGCTCCTTAGCCTTCGGCGTCTTGGCCCGAACCACTCACGTGAAAACCTGCGTGACCGCGCGACAAGAACTCCGAGAAGGAAAAAGAGGAAGAAGACGAAGAGCGGAACGACCGATTTCAATTCTACCAGAGGTCACGACTCATTGCAGGGCGATCCCGAACGTCTCACACACACGGAAAGGCCCGAACGACTCCCACTAGCCCCAGTAGCCCGAACTGCTCACGCCACGAGAAACCCGATCGACTCACACACACGGACGAACCCGAACGACTCTCACCAGGACGACGGGCCTGGACGACGGACACCACGACGAGCCTGAACGACTCACACGCAAGGAACAGGCCCGAACGACTCGCAGCAGGACGAAGAACCCGAACGACTCACACAACGAACAGCCCAAATGTGTCGCAGACCACAACACGCGCCAACCACTCACAAACAATGAGAAGGCCGAAGAACTCACACCAAGGCGCGGCGCCCAAACCTGCAACACCCCGAGAATCTCGAGAGACTCTTACACAAGGAAGGGCCCCAACGACGAACGCCAGGACGAACGGCCCCAGGGACGCACAGAACATTCGTGAAGCAGAACACGCGAACGAACGGCCCGAACGACTCCTAGAACACGTCCCAGCAAAACAAGAAACCCGAACGAGGGGGCGTAGGCCGCCCTTGAAGCCAAACGTAAGAATCGTCGAGATACTCCTCGAGAGAAACGAACGCGGCAGCAGCGAAGACGGCAGCCCCGAGCGAGTGGCAGGGTCGTCGACGTCGTCGTTGTCGTCGACGTCGTCGCCGGGGAGTACTGACTCGAACACCAAACTTGGAGAAGATCGCAGACGATCCCACAGGACACCACACAAGAAACACAACATGACATGTCTGAAACGTGGCACTCGGTAATCGCCGACGGATTGAGGTGTTCATTATAAGCCGTGCTACACGTAGACACCCCGTGAGAACCCTGGAAGTTACCTGGAACTGCACCAAGCACAACCTTGTATAGTACTATATCCTGACAATCGGGGAAACCTGCAACGCGAGAGAACTAGACCCCAGGCCCCTGGACACCCTGAGGCACGATGCGCCTCGATCCACTACATGGACTGTGACGGGATACGCCGACAGTCATGTTGAGAGCCTCGAGCTCTTGCATACCTGCAAGGCCTCTCAGCGCACTGTACTCCTGCACGACTACGAAGAGCGTTCTACCTAAATCTACTGTGCCCCGTTTTTCCATAAGGCAAAGCGAACCACTTCAGCCCACACGTTGCGTAACGCTCCACGCGTCACCTGCACGCGAGCGCGGCAGACGACACTTGGAACTTCGACTCTCAGACCTCGACATGTGCCTACTCAACATCCGCAGGAAAAATGGCGCACCACTCTTACTCTCTTGGGAAGAGGCAGAGGACAACGTTGAACTTCTGTGCATGTCTTTCTGTGTTTTCTTGATGTGTGTCGGAACGCCTTTGATTTATGCGTGCTTCTGTATTGAATACATGCGTGTATAGGTGTGGAGGGGAATCCATGGTCTGATGTCGCAATGACGATGGATCGTGCCGAGAAAATCTCGAAAGTGGCGCGTCTCTGAGACATCTCGCGATAACCGCCGCGCCTGCATGTCACCGAGCGCTAACCGCCACGACGACCTGCCGACACGAGCGCGGGGCGAATGGAGAAGAATATGACTCACATCAGATGCAAAAGTGGAGATCTCGTAGCGGTGCTGGGCTACGTGCGGAATTTGCGCACACCAGCCACCTCGTGCCAAAAAACACAGTAGGCGCGTGCGTTCGGGCCGCAAGCCAAGTCACCATTGACGTGGTGGTTGTGGTCGTCGTCGTCGGCGCCGTCGCTGTCCTTTCGTCATCGTCGTCGTCGTCATCGCCATCGCATTCGAGGCCATGGGAAAGAAAGTGCCATGCGCCGACCGCACTGTGGAAGCTCAACATGAAGCGAGAGTGCCGGCAACCAATATTCTGCGCGCTCGCTTCCAGGAGCCCCCGTGGCAAGCAAAAGTACAACAAAGCACAGGCGCTTCTCCATGCCAGCCGCAAAGATGATGCTAGTAGGCGGAGACTATTACGGGTAGGCGGAGCGAAGCTCACAGCCACACTCCAATACTAGAAGCCAGAGTGGCAACGACAACAACGCTGGTCGGGAAAGATCGCTGGTTTCGACGACGGCCGCCCTCTGTCTTGCCTCCCAACTCCTTCCCTCCCGCCTCCTCTTCCGACTCCTCCTGCTTCGGACCATAGAATACACGTACAGGGAAACAGACACATGCTTGCACCAGACAACTGTCGGCATGCTTCGCTGGGGTTCCTCGTCGGCGATGGCACTACCACTACTGCGTCTACATTTACTACAACGACTACTACGACTACTACGACGACTCCTACTATTACTACTCCCACTACTACTTCTACTGCTACTACGAGGTCTACTACAACTACTGCTGCTACTACTCATCGTACTACTGCTGCTCTGCCTCCTAATCCTACTACTACTACTACTACTACTACTACTACTACTACTACTACTACTACTACTACTACTACTACTACTACTACTACTACTACTACTACTACTACTACTACTACTACTACTACTACTGCGAGCACTACTCCTTCTACCACGACACCTACATCTACTGCCACTGAAACTTGTCGTGTCGCTACTACTGCTACTACTACTACTACTACCACTACACGGAAGCAAGAGGAAGGAGGAACAGGGGAGCTATGCGGAGCCCAGCGGACACACGCCTGACACACACCACTGTCGGCATGCTTCACAAGAGGTGCTGCTGTGAGATGGGCTGGTGGGGGTACGCGACGCGTATAGAATGTTCTTCCTAAGCGCCGGGAAGAAGCGATCTTCCGAAGGGTCAGAGCAATGGCCGAGAGGTTCCTCGCCAACGCTGGGAACAAGCCGGCGTGCCGGCCCATCCGCTGTCGCTTCCCACGGGACAACGACACCTGGCGACCCCGTCCCCGAGACCCACCCTTCCCTCTTCCCTCGCGCTTCGGCTGGGGTGATACTGCGACTGGTACACTCGGTAAACAATCATGCATGTATGTCTGAATCGATTGGCTCGCTGGCTGCGGCCTTATATTACTTCTAACTACTGGTTCCTGATAGCGCACGCTGCTATCAAGGGCTCTCACTTGGCGTTCATTCCTACCTGGTTGGACAGCTCGCGTTCGAACGGGCCCCTCGGCGCGGTGCCCACCAAGAACCGGCCCCCCTCCAACACCACCATCTCTTCCACTCACTCACTCACTAACCCCGTGGCGCACAAGGCCCTTCTGTGTCTCTAAAGCTACAGCGAAGCGCTCGGAAATGCCATGCGCCGTGCCGCGGCCGCTCCACTCCCAAGACGTCCCCTCACTGGCTCCACCAGTGGAACTGCACGTACGGAGTGCATTTCTGGATTGCGTTCTCCTCCTGATGGTGCACCTTCACACGGAAGTGGCAGCCACGCGACCGATCTCTCTCTCCAATGAAGCTTCGAGAACTTCTCCACCCAGAGAAGATTGAGGTCCTTCTTGCATTTCTGCTCCCGCTGCTTGTTCTCCCCTTCATGTACGCTCTTCGTGGCTCCGTCATGCGCGGTTGCCGTGAGTATATCTACGCAATACGCGACACCCCGCAGATGCGGATAAAAATGGGGGACGGTGGGGACGTCGGCAGTCTGCGAGACTCCGGAGAAGCCCGCCGCAGGCGCCAACGTTTCATCCATTATGTGACGAGCCCGCCGCAGGCGCCGACTTTTTCTTCAAGCGAATGTGGATTGGTCGCGGGTGGGTCGCGGGAGGGCCGCGGGTGGGTCGCGGGGTGGGTTGCGGGTGGGTCGCAAATGGGTCGCGGGTGGGTCGCGGGTGGATCGCGGATGGGTCGCGGGCAGGTCCCGGGTGGGTCGCGGGGTGGGTCGCGGGTGGGTCGCGGGTGGGTCACGGGTGGGTCGCGGGTGGGTCGCAAATGGGTCGCGGGGTGAGTCGCGGGTGGGTCGCGGGTTGGGTCGCGGGTGGGTCGCGGGGTGGGTCGCGGGGTGGGTCGCGGGGTGGGTCGCGGGGTGGGTCGCGGGGTGGGTCGCGGGGTGGGTCGCGGGTGGGTCGCGGGGGGGACGACGACAACAAACAATAATAATAACAACAACAACGCTAATCATTTTAAGACTGTTCGCTCTTACTTGCCCGCGTGCCATGCAACGTGTATACCCACGCCCTCGATACCCGCCCCCTTCGTCTTCGAGCGTACCCCCTTCTGGGGGGATTCTTTCTTTTTGCGGGGGCGGGCGGGCTTGCACAAGCGGGCGTGAACGGGCAGGGAATTATTCGGAGGATGGGGCACGCATCTCTTTGCCCACCATTGGAATTAGCGCGGGCCCTGCAAGAAGAGGAAGGGGGAGAACGAGGGAGAGTGGGAGGAAGGGAGGGGGAGGGACGAGGCTAAAGGGGAACACGCCAGGAGAGAGGGGGCGAGGAGGGGGGGGGGACGATTGGAGATAGAGAGACAGAGGAGGGAGGAAGGAGGAGGCTGGAGAGGGGAGGGCGAAGAGAGGAGGGAGGAGTGTTATGGGAGGAGGGTGTGGGGAGAGAGGAAGAGGAAGGAGGAGGGTGGATATGAGGGAGAGGGGGGGAGGAGGGAGTTTGGATGGGGAGGAAGGGGCAGGAGGGTAAGAGTGTGAACGTTCGAGGAAGTCCTAGGCGAGGGCGTATTCCTCAAGGAAGAGTTGGGCGGGAGCGGGGGTCCCGAGTACATTGTCGGACGTCTCAGGTGGGGGCGCCGGTCGGGCGGGCGGACCCTGGCGGGCGGGTCGGGCGGGCGGGACATTCAAATGGGATTTCTGCGTAAATTGCGGGGAAGTATTAAGCGAGAGCGCGATTCCTAAGTAAATTGCGAGGGCGTCCTTGGCGCGAGCGTGGTTCCTGAGCGTCGAGAACGCGATGCTGCAATAAATTGCAAGGAAGTCCTAAGCGAGAGCGCCATTCCTGAGTTCATTATTAGGAAGTCTCGGGCGGGAGCAAGGGTCCTGATTAAGGAAGTCTCAAGCGGGAGCGCCGTTTTTGAGTAAAATGTGAAAAAGTCTGAAGCGGGAGCGCCCTTCCCGAGTAAATTTTGAGGAAGTCTCAGGCGGGAGCGGGGGTCCTGAGTAAATTGTGAGGAAGTCTCAGGCGGGAGCAGTTGTTGTTGTAGTCCGGGGCCCAACAACGCAATCTGATCCGCAAGGCTTTCCTTGTCAAAAAACAAGGTGCGAGCCCCGGAGGAAGCACTTCAGTTGAAAAAACCAGTGGGCACCGGACAGGGGGTATCAACAATAAAATGAGAGTTCAACAACAACAACAACAACAACAACAACAACAACAACAACAACAACAACAACAACAACAACAACAACAACAACAACAATCACAACAATCACAACAACAAGCATTTTCAGACTGTTCACCCAGAACTGCTCGAATGTCCAATAACGCGTACTTCCCAAACCTTCGATACCCGCCCTCTTCGTCTTCGATCGAGCCCCTTTTGGGGGGTATGCCTTTCTTCCCTGCAGGCCGGGCCCCGGCAAGCGGCGGGGCGGCCGCGGACCGTCGGCCTGGCCAGCGGCAGCGCTGATCGGCGGGGCGGCCGCGGACCGTCGACCCGACCCCAAGAGAGACGGACAGGGGACCGACCACGACGACGACGACGACGTCGAAGACGACGGCGACGACGACGACGACGAGCGAAAGCGAGAGTGAGAGAGAACGACAGCAGGGCCACAAGGACACGAAGTAAGCCATGAAGGGCGACAGCGGGGACACGAAGGGAATGCGTATGGGGCCCCGAAGAGCGCGAACGAGCGGGGGCCACGAAGTGCAGATAATGCGGGCCCACAGAAGGCAACTATGGGGCCACTGAGGGTAGCAACTGGCCACGTAGGACAGTGAGGGGGACACAAATGGCGACAGCGGGGCCACGAAGGGCATGCACATGGGCCACAACGGGCGCGACTCCTGGGTGCCTGGGTGTCGGGAGCGCGGCGCTTGGGCAAATTGCAAGAATTTCCAACGCAAGCCTATTCTTCAGTGAGTTGCAAGCAAGTCTCCAGCGCGCGACTCCAGAGCGTCGGGAGAGCGATTCCTGAGTAAATTGTAAGGCAGTCCCAAGCGAGAGCGCGATTCCTGGATAAAATGCGAGGAAGTCTCGGGCGGGAGCGGGGGTCCTGGCTAAATTGTGAGGAAGTGTCAGGCGGGAGCCGTTGTTGTTGTAACCTGGGGGCCAGGGGCCTAGTTTGAGCAGGAAGACTTTCCCTGTCAAAAACAAGATGCGAGCGTCGAGGGGCACAATTGAGAAAAAGCAGTATGCACCAGTGGGGGGATCAACAATAATTATTCTGCAGAAATGAGAATTCAACAACAACAACAACAACAACAACAGCAGCAGCAACAACAACAGCAACAACAACAATGCAAGAAGCATAATCCCCCCCACGGATTCCCACGTCAGCCACGCACTCAGGGACAATGAATGACCGTTCGGCCCCCTCACTCTGATACATATATATATATATATGTATATTTATATATATAAAGCATACACATGCTCGCCCCCTCCTCTGTGATCTACCTTTCCTGTGTTATCCTTCAGGCGATCAGCATTACTGCAGAGCTTCAGAATCGAGCAGCACGTTGCCGTTGACAAATGCAAGCAGCGCCAACGAACTGGTCGAAGCACCAGCAATCGAATGGCAAGTGGCAAGGTAGCAAAAAACAGCAATGCTGCAACGCAGCGAATTTCCGTTACCCTCTTGGGCGTTAAACACCAATCACAAGCTTGCGGAGCATTCCAAAACAAAATAAGGCGGGCTCTCAGGCCCAATACAGCGCCTTCACCATGTCGCCAGTACGCGACCATAACTCCTGACTTTATTCCAGAACGTCCACTGCGCCGACCGAATGCGGCGTCTGGTGGCGAGCGTGCCGACCTTGCACGCGCGACTGGAGGTGCTTCCGCAAATGGGCCCTGAAGCGGGCAATCATCTGCGTTCCAGACTTGGTGCGTAGCGTAGCACAGCCGGCAACTCGTGATCCAACCGCCTCGGAGAATATCGGCACGCGCCAGAACGTTCCCCCCGGCCGCGCGACTCTCTCCTTCGCGTGGACGACGTTGTCGCGAAGGACGCCCGGCACCTTCATCTTATATGCGCGCGCCCCGTCAGCGTGCAGCGCCATCTGTCGCCTGGCGAGGCGCCGCCGGGCGATGGGTTCCCAATCGCGCTTGCAAGTTGGACCAGGCCCAGGCGCGCGCCACTGAGTCTCTGCGTGAATCGAGACGGGTCAGTACCAAAGTCTCTGGCCTTCCACGTTCGATGAGTCCCCCCCTTGCTCCCGCGTCGCTGGCTTGTCCTTGTCGGCAACTGCCGCGCCGTCGTCTTTGCCCAAGTCCACCTCGTCCGCCTCCGCGTCTGGCCACTCGTCGATGGCGCCGGACTTAATTCCCACCATCTGCGGGATGCATCGCATCCTGGCCTCGACGAGGCGCGCGCGCGCGTGGACTCCATGAGCTCGCGGCCATTCCCCGTGGCATGGTGGCATTTGGATTGTACAGCGCCCCAAGTCGCTCGCTACTTCCTCGGCAAGCGAAGAGGCGAACTGCCCCCACCCCGCCGAGAACACCGGGCGGTTCGGGTGAGGAAGCACAAACTTCTAGCACTTCTTCATTTCTGCAACGATAGACGGGGCACCTGCGCGCAACGTTTCCAAGGGGCCCGAGTGCCCGCCCGCGCGCCGCGGGCAGACCGCGCCGCGCCAATTTTGAAGAAGCCCAGTAGGGGTGAGCTTCTTCGCGAGCTGCATGGGAGAAGCCGCGCGCACGGCCTCGAGACTTGCGAGTCTTTTGCCAGTGTCGCACGCAGGGCGCGTGCGGTGCGGTCATCTTTGCGGCTGGCTTTGGTTGGTCGTGGTTGCTTTGGTTTTGTTGTCTTTTATTCGTCTCCGCACTTTTCCCGACCGCGCGCGCCTTCCCGCGCTTGGGCGCGCAAGACCAAAAGGCAGCGGGTTTCTTCGCGCGCGGCCGAGACGAGCCAGCAATCAAATTCAAGATGTATGTCTCGACACTGGCGTCGACAGGCCCGCCCTCGGTGACCTGCAACAGGCGGGCGCGTCGTCGGCCCTCGCCCCAGTGGGCAGCCAGGTCGCGCGCGGCCTCGTCGCCAGTCTGCATCGCCACGTCCTCGCGCGAGTCGAACGCCAGCGCGCGCCGCGAGCCCCCGCGGGCGCGGGGGCCGACCGCGCGGCCGCGAGTTCCAGGCGCCCCAACGCGCGACAGGAAGGGGCGCGCGGGGTCAGCGCAGATCACGTCGCTCAGCTGGACCTCGTGGGACGCCAGGGAAGCGTGCATACTTTGCCACTGTCAAAAAGAATATGGTCCGCAAGGGAACTCTGACTGGCTCGGCCCCCTGGCAACCATGTCCACATCGGCGAGCGCGGTCGCAGCGCGCATATTCCCCGCGGACAACCCGAGGCTTCTGCTGCGATTTCTCGCAAGCTGCCGCCAGGAGAGAAAAGCACATCGTTATGGTGAGGCGGCGACTGCGGGGCGCCACCTTGACCTCGGGCCCCCTCCCCCAGGCCAGGGAACGGAACTCCTCCAAGGTATTTCTGCGCCGCTTAGATCTGCCAAATGCAAGGGCGCGCCGTGCTCGGCTTCGACTGCAGACGCAAGTCCGATGAAGCTCTCATCGTGCACGTGTAGCCCCGTTGGTCTGAAGTAAACGCCGTCGAAGACCAGAGAAATTGGCGCGGCCCCCGCTTCCTCTAAGATCTTCTTCATACCCATCATGCGTACTGTAAGATGAAATATGCAGGTGCCACCTGCTCATGGTAGGCTGAAGAGACGAAGCCAGAAGGCTCGGTCGTGCAGCGCCGTTCTGAAGTTCGGACGACCAGGCTTAGAACCAACATGAGCCAGAACGGCTGAAGGGGGAGGAGGAGGAGGAGGAGGAGGAGGAGCGAACGCCCTCTTGCGGACGTTTGTTTCCTTACGCCGCCCGCGCGGAGGTCGCGCGGACGCCTGCGCCGATGGCGCGCGGGGCCCTCCTCGGGAGAGAGATTGATATCCTAGCCGACGCCCCGCATCATGTGAATCGCGTTGATGTTGTCGTTGTTGATGTTGTCGCCTGTATCCTGAACTAGATGCGCAACTGGTGCAGTAAGCGCGCGGACAGTAGCTTTATCGCGTGGTGAAGCCCGTAATCTTAGTGCTTGACGGGCAGCCAGCACAGCTTCATTGAACCCTCGAAGTTGATGTTCGACAACTTGTCTTAGTCTTTGATGGCGTGGTAGGTGTGGTAGACCACTGCCAGCTGCGTGATCAAGTGTTTGATGTGATTGTTGTTAATGACGCTGGCGCTGTAGTTGTCGTCGCGAGGTCAGAGCCGAGCAAAAATACATCGATGCAGACGGCCGCGTGGAAACGCGAGAAGGTACCACAGCCGCTTGCATCTTAGATAATGCGATGTTGAAAATGCGCGGAAGGCTTTGTCGCAGCCGAAGACGCATCCTCTACGGTCAGGTAGAACAGTAACCCGAAAGCTCGTAGCCCAACCACCAGCAAGTGCTTTCATAGTAAACCAGAATATGGAAGGCGGCAACACGGCAAGTTGCGTGCGCTTCCTCCTCCAGCGGATCTTCACCGAACCAGGGAGCTGGTAGAGGGCCGTGAAGTCGTTCGCAACGGTGGCGTCGTCTTGGATGTGGCTGTTGGCGGCGTCTATCCGTGTGAAATCCGCGGGGTCATTGATCGGGCCCGCAGTCAAGAGCCACTCTTGTCGGGACCGGTGCTCAGCCGCCGCCAGGTTGAACTCTAGCTCGGTCTCTTCGGTCCGTGCGGTGCCTTCCCAGTAGCTGGCCCTTGCCCAACGTGGCCCGAGGCCCGACTGCGTCCCCCCACGCACGCTCGCAGCTGCCGCGAGCATGGGACCGCAGCATGCCTTCCGTGACATCGGGGAACACGACTCGCACTCCCTGTCGGCGCAGGACTTTGCAGGAGGAGGAAAGGAGAAGGAGGAGGAGGAGGAGGAGGAGGAGGAGGAGGAGGAGGAGAAGAAGGCGGATGACAAGGATGAGGAAGAGGAGGAGGAGGAGGAGGAGGAGGAGGAGGAGGAGGAGGAGGAGGAGGAGGAGGAGTGGGAGGAGGACGGGGGGGGGAAAGCGCTTACGAGCTGCCCCCGAGCGACCGCATGCTCGCCGCTTGCGAGCCGTCCGCTCCTCCACGCCCGGAGGCTGCAGCAGGCCGCCCACGCCCACGCGGCCCCCGCCGCCTGGCCGACACTCGCCGAGCCCGCGCGCCAGGAAGCGCAGACACTGCGGGGCGGCCTCCACGAGGTCCGCCTCCAAGTGGTCGAAGCGGCCCTCCTCTGGAGGAAGCACGGTCGGGAGCTTCTCGGGCCCGGGGCTCGAGGTTTCTGGCCGTCTTCCTCGGCTCTCGGCGGCCTTCCAGCCTCAGGATGTCTTCCAGCGGCTGCGCCTCACCGGGGAGGCGCCTCGGGATGCCCGGATCGTCCCGAACAGCCGCCAGGAATGACGAACCAACAACACACACCCATACCCATAGGGGGGTCGGAAAGGGCTATGGGTGCGTATTGCCGGATAGGGGTCCCCGCTCGAACGGGAGCGTTCCCTAGGGTCCGACAACCCGCACCCATATCCATAGCCAGTCCTCCTCCCAACCACCCCCTTATGGGTATGGGTGTGTGTGTTGTTCGTTCGTCAAGGGAGCCGAGTTATGACCCGAGAGGCATGGGATAGCGCTTGCGGTGCGGAGCTCTTGCCCCGCGTGCCGCGGCGGCGGCCCCCCCCGGCACGCCGCGCCCTGCAAGCGGACAGCGTGCCGCTCCGCTCCGCGTGGCGGTGGGCTGGGAAGGCTCGGACCGCTGCTGCTCGGGGACCGCGGCGTGGTTTGACTACCTATACCTGGCCATCGCTCGGACGTCCATTCCCTGTGTTTTTTTCGGTTTCGTGCGTGGTTTTTTCGCCAAATGGTCAAGGATGCTCCTCGATGGTCCTCGCCGAAGGAAAAATGCACACGTCCGAGCGATGCCAAGATACCAAAAGACCCCAACCCAACCCGAAGACCCGAATTTGAGCCGAATTTCGGGTTGGGGGGGGGTACGGGTTCCATGTGTTTTTGTTCAACGCTCCCCGATCCCCCCCCCGGCTGGAAATGGAGGGCAAATCGAGGCCTTCGGGCTGGGTTGGGGTGGTTTGGTGGGTGGTGATGGTTAGCGCGCCACACCGAAGCGTGGTGAGCCAGAACTGGCGGCGCGACACGCTCACAAAAAACTTCCTGGCCGCATCGGCCTATGCACAAATTGTCTCGGCGTCCGGCGATCCTCGCCGGTCTAGAAGTCAGTCGCGTGTGACTCTGCAACGCGACCGCTTACATGCTGGATGATGGATGGTCATTTCGCATTTGTGTATACCAAGTATGTGCGCATGCTGGTTCATTTGTTTTGTGTGGACGTGTCATGTCTGGGTGTTGCCCGTGTGTTGTTATGCGGCTTGCTCATGTCATGTGTATACGCTCGTGTTGCCACAGGTTGCCATGTGTGTTATTGATGGTGTGCAAAAACAACGCCTACTATGAACTTGTGTTCGGCATGTATGAAATTGGCATGTGATAGCAGTGTCTGGTAGCGGTATAGATTCCCGCTGTCTACTGTTGACGTGCGCTATGAATCGGAAATTGGCGGGTGCGACCGAAGTAAAACGTGAGGTAATCTAACTGGGGAGCCGTCGCGTTTCGTGCGTGACGCGGGTGTGAAAGAGGCAATGCGACTATATGCGAATTCCTGCCCGTCCTCATAGACAACAATTCAAGCAAAAATGAGTCGCCCCAAACGTGGTCCGTTGCTCCCGTGTGCCTCCAGGTTGTTTTGATGGACCACGATGGTTGTCCCGATGGTTGTCCCGATGGCTGTCCCGACTGCTGAATTGATGGTTGTCCCCATGGTTGTCCCAATGGTTTTCCTGATGGTTCTACTGATGGTTGACTTGTTGGTTGTCCCGATGGATGTCCCGATGGTTGGCCCGATGGTTGTCTTGATGGTTTTCCTGCTGGTTGTCCCGTTTGTTGTCCCGATGGCTGCCCCAATGGTTGTCCCAATGGCTGCCCAATGGTTGTTCCGATGGTTGTCCCGATGGTTGTCCCGACGGTTGTCCCGATGCTTGCCCTTACGATTGTCCCGTTGGCTGTCCCGATGGTTGTGCCGATGCTTGTCCCGACGGTTGTCCCGATGGCTGTTCCGATGGTTGTTCCGTTGGTTGTGTCGATGGTTGTGCCGATGGTTGTCACGACGGTGATCCTGGTGATTGTTCCGATGGTTGTCCTGGTGGTTGTGCCGATGGATGTCCCGATAGTTGTCCCGAGGGTCAAGACAGGTTGTTCCGGTGGCTGTTCCGTTGATTGTCTCGGTGGTTGTCCCGGTGGTTGTCACAGTGGTTGCTCCGCTAGTTGTCCTGATGGCTGTCCCTATGGTGATCCCGATGGTTGATTAATGGCTGTCCCGATGGTTGTGCCGATTGGTTGTCCCGATGGCTGTCCCCATGGTTGTCCGATGGTTGCGCCGTCGGCCGCCCCGATGGTTGTCCTGTCCCGCTTGTTGTCCCGATGGTTGCCCCGATGGTTGTCTCGATAGGGTGGCTAGATCGTTGCGTGATAGGTCTCATAGGGCAGATAGGTTTGCAAGCGCGGGTTGAATGAACATCCATCTCGATGGGCCGGTGCATGTCCATACTCGCGAGTTGAATTGCGTGTCCACTGTAAACTATAAATGATGTCCATCCCACGGCCCCCTTGTCACCCGAAGTAGTGGGGCACAGCAAACGGCAAGAGCCTGAGACGTATGAGGCTCTCGCTCAAGAAATCCCAAACCCAAAGAGGGCGACCCAAGCCCTGCGGTTCCCAGGGACGGGCGGGACAGGGCAGTAAAAAGAACAAAAAGGCACGCAAGCTCGGCGGGGCCGACGACCGGCGTCAGCCAGAAACTAGAGAGGCAATGCGATCACGCTCAAGGGACAGCAACGATTGGACCATGGCCTTACGCAACATCGGAGGGCAAGAGGCTGCAATGGCTGTCCACCTTACACCGGGCGGGGCGGCCCCCTCCAATATGAAATGTTGCCGACTCGTTCGGCTGAACACACTTGCGCTCCCTTTGCACCTACGATCGAACTTTACTGTGTCCGCTGTGTCTTCAAAAAAGAAAGCAAGCTTGGTGCGCTTGCGCCAACTACGACCGAACTGGCACTGATCAGAGACTCGAGTGTGGCCCCCAAACGCACGGATGGCCTCTAGGAGCTCGGGGGTATGCCAAATCCTAGAATTGACGGGGTGCTCTAAAATGGTGGGGACGGAGCAGCGACATAGCACGCGAAGCAACTGCAAACCACAGCGAAAAACTTCTGCCGCGCCTTAGACCTCTCACGCTGCCGCTGCGTGAGCGACGCCTCGGGTAGCCCCCACGGGCCATCGCGACCGCGGTCTGCGGCTCCTCCCCAGGCATCGCACGGAGGGCCCATCACCGCTCCCAACACCTCTCTACGTTTGATCGACGCGGCCAGACGGCACAGCACCTTCGGGTCCGTCAGGTCCTCCTCGGGCCCGCGGGCCCGATCGGGCGCGCGAGCGTTGCAACCCTGCTGGATCGCTGCCCGTGCGACACCTCCGGTGCCTGAGTACGGGTCGAGGATGTAGCGACCTCTGAAGTGCCCCGCCAGGGGCGTGCCACGCCGCGCGGCCGGCCCAGGAGCACGCCCTCGAGCGCTCCTTCGTAGGCCTCAAGCAGTCGGCGCAGGTTGGCGGGAGGCAGCTCCCAACTCTCGCCCAGCCGAGCTCCCCTCTCGCACCGCTGGGCGATCTTCTCGCTCGCCCACCTTCCGATACCCGCGCGGCGCGATGGCCTCGGCGATCACGAGCTTGACCAGGGAGACCTTGAACTCCTGAAAGTACTGCGGGCACGTGAAAACCCGCACCGCGCCCTCCCTGGGCCCACTGGCCAGCGCCTTCAGGACGGGCCCCAAGAACTGGAGGTACGGCGAGTCCATCGCGATGCTGACGTCGCTGAGGTTGGTATTGCTTTGCTCGGCCTGCCCCAATGGGGGAGCGCAACAGGCTCCAGAACTGGGAGATCCCAGCCGTAGGAGCTATGATACCACGGCGCTTGAGACCCATCATCTCGTTCGGTCTCAAGTAGGTGCTGAGCGAGACCAGGAGGGAGATCGCCATCTGCAAGGAGCCACGCTCCGTCAGCCTCCAAGCCACTCCGGCCCACGAGGCCAGCGGCCAGCTCCGCCTGCTGTGACCCGGGGCTCGGCGCCGCCAGCCCTTCAGGCAGTTGAAAGCCCAGGGGGGCTGGCGGTGGCCAGCCCGCGACAGCTCTGGAGCCAGACGCACCAGACCAGCCAGAATATGTTCGCCCTTGTTCGCATCCCAGTCCCGGAAGAAACGGAAGTGGAAGTAGTCCACCAACGCTCCGTCGACCTGCTCGTCGCGCACCAGAGGGCGGCCCTCGGCGAAGTCCGCGGAGCCGACCACCTCGGCCTGGCACCGCTCCAGCACCCTCGGCGTCACCGAGCTCTCCTTGAGGAGGCTGCTGACTCCGACTGTGGCGGTGGTGAGGACGACGTCCAGAGGCCTGCGCCTCCTCTGGTGGCCCGTGCGCCGCAGGACGGCCCTCCGCGCGGCCACGGGCCCGGGCCTCTCCTCGTCGCCGGTGTTGCTGCTCTCGCCGACGTCGGCCAGTGAGGGTTCGCGCCTCGGCAGCTCCTCGCTCTCGGGAAGGCACAACTCCTGACGCCTGCAACCCAGTCTCCCGCGCAGGGCTAGCTGGACGTCCTGTGGCCGAGGCTCCGGCTGAGGCAGTCCTGCCTGCCTCTTGCCGGCTGTCATCACAACTGGGACAGGTGGAATCTGATTGGATACGGAAGGAACGTGGTACATCTTGATACGACATGACTACACACATGGAGCGGGGGGCAGCAATGGCAGAGGCAGCCAGATTACTTCGGTTCGGGGATTGCGGGTATTCACAAGTCTCCTTTTAACTGCTGCCTTTGGAACCCCCAGAAGGGATATCGTCAGCTAAAATATTACTGGCACTGCTGTCCTCGAAAATCCGAATACCCTTATCCGAGAAATTCAGTTCGGAGGGAAGCCAACGCACAGCCCCTAAGACATTCCTGCCCAGACAATGGGCCTGAAAAGCTCGACTCTGGACGAGAAGCAAACAGTTTGTGGCTCGACTCCGACCAGAAGCGAGGGTGACCTCCATATTGTCACAGAGGAGAAGCTGCCTCATATCACAGACACGCGAACTCGTCACAACACGGATAATACCCTTGACTGAGGCTCGGGCCTCCCACTTTTGCACTCTCACCAGACACCAGAGCTCTGACCTTAAAAGACTGGCGGTCACCTCAGGGAAGGATCGGTCGACCTCCCAGTCTGGCGCCGCATCCGAGGAAGGCTCATCCCCGTCGCCTCCCGCGGCGGGCGCAACTGACCAGCCGCCGTCCGCCTGCCGACAGAAGCCCGCGATCCCGAGGGCCTCTCGGGCCCGATGGGAGCCGACGCGGCGGAAACGTTGACGCTCGGAGACGCGGCCCACCTCTCTCGCGGTCTGCAAGGGCCAGAACGCCTGCGCCACGGCATAGCCCCCGAGGCTGCTGTCGGTCTGCACCGCCAGCTCATTCCAGCCGCGCAGCCAGTCGCTCACCGCGAAGACCATGAGCGACCTGAGGACGTGCAGCTCCGCGCGGCACTCGTCCCACAGCGGCCCCACCTGGCCCGAGACGCGGCCTCTCTCTACGAACGCGTAGAACGAATGGAAGATGCTGAGCAGCCCGCGGCAGCACAGGGCGGCGAACGCGCAGCGGCCGAGGACGACCTCCAGCGACCCAGGCACCAGCCCGGCGGCGCCGCGGCAGCGCCCCCAGCGCCCCATGGATGCTCAGCTCCGTGCCCAGCGCGACGACGTCTGCGCGTGAGAGTTCGGACTTGTGCAGCAGCAGGCCCTCGCGGTCGAGCCCTCCTCCAACTGCTCGAGCGCCTCGCCGACCGCCTGCTCGCAGACCCCGACCGCCCCGAGATTGTCAACGCGCACGGAGTGCCCGAGCCCGGTCTTCTCCTCGGCCCGAGCTGGCCTCACCAACAACGGCGGCCCGCGATCATGTAGGGGGGCCCCGGGCAGATCCTCTGGGCGATCCACAGGCTCCACGTGAAGCCCGTGGGCAGGACGGCCCAGCACGGCGTCACTCCCTCCGCGCGGCCGAGCGGGCGCCCATTCTCCTCCACGCCCGTCGCGCCCATCACGTGGGCCGGCGCCGGAGGGAGGCATAAATAATCAGATAGCCACGCCGGCGCGCGCTGCCGGTGGAAGCAGTTCGAGACGTCCGAAAGCCCAATCGACAGGTAGAAGTCGGCCAGCAGCTCGGTGGCGCGCTCCGAACCCAACGGCGCGTCAGCGGGCAGCTCAATCTCTATGCGAGAGAGGCCCTCCGAGCTCATGAGCGAGATGCCTAGCGAAGCCAGGAAACACTCGTTGGCCCGCCTGGCATCGACGATGATCCTCTGAGCTGCGACGCCGCCCTTCTCCACTGTGAAGAGACCCACCTGGCACGTCGGAGTGGGCGTCCACGATGTGATACCAATGTCCGCCAGACGGCGGAGAAACCGATGCTATTCCTTCTGGTTGAACCTCAACTTGGGGTCGAAGTAGGGAACTGTCTCCTACTCATCAACTGGCGGCGCTAGCATGCGCTCACGATAATCCTCCAGAAATCCGATGACCTCAGAGGGCGCCACGTCAGTGATCAGCGGATACCCTCGCACCGAGCCAGGGAGGCTCACAAGGTCGAGCTTGAAGGGCGTGACCCTTGTCGGACAGCCCGCCGCCTGGTGCGGGGAATGCCCCTGAAGCAGCTTCTTGAGAGCCGCCTCGTCGCTGAGCTGCGAAGGGCGCGGGCAATTACCAGCTGTCCGCCAACTCGCGCAACCTCCGCTGGACGTCTGCCTGCATGTCGTCAGGCAGGACGTCGGGGCTGCGATCGGCCCAGAAAAAATCCCTGCTGCCAACCATCCAGTTCAATGCTTTCAGCGCGTCGTTCGCCGTGTCAGGGCGACCTCGGCCGCGCCCCGGGCGCGCATAATCCAGCGGCAGCAGCGGGGGCGGGAACGGGCTTCGCTGCGTTGGCGAGGCCGCCAATTGGGGCGGCCACCAGCCCCCTGAAGCCGACCAGGGTCGGGGGGCCCCCTGGCTGGCGGGCCCGCCGCGTGGCCCTGGGGGCGCCGGCGCCGCGACCGCGGCCCCGACCGCCGACGCCGCGTCCCCGACCGCCCCCGCCTGCTTTGCCCTCCTCGCCGCCGCCCCCGCGGCCGCCGCCTCCGCCGCCGCCAAAGCCGCCCTCCTGGGCTCCGGTTGGCGCGCGCGGCCACGATGCCAGCGAGCCGCTTACAGAGCACATCAAGCGCCATCAGCCCGCCCAGGTCCACCTGGTCATAGCATCCCGCCATGCACAAAGCCTCGCAGACGCAGCGAAGCTCATGGGCGACGCGGTCCGCGCTGGAGAGCCCCTTCTCGCGGAGGTACTCCCTGAGCCGCGTCCGCGGATCACCGCCCACCCTCGGCATGCTCTTGCACGTGGTGAGCGCGCTCGGGGGGGGGCATCCATCGGCTGGTCGCTGAACTCCACCTGGGCGCTCTCGTGGACCGCCTCGCGCCAGGGCTTGAAGCGCTCGCCCTGGCCGTCGAAGTCCACGGCGAGAAGCCTGGCGTCTTCGTTCCTGATCGTCGATTGCGCCTCCTCGGCTGGAGGCGGCCCCCCGGGCGATGGCAGGGGTGGCCGGCCGAGCCGCTCGCGCAGACCGACCTCTGCGCCCCCGTGGCCAGTGCCGAGAAGCCGGCGGAGCTCGGTGGCCCGCGAGTCGGCGTACGCAGGCACGTCCTCGATCGCCGGGCGAACCGCTCGGAAGTGGCTTCCCTCCGGGAGGGCCAGGGCAGCCGACTCCGACGCTGCGGCGAACGGCGCCTTGCGTGCCCAGACAACAGAGGCAGCGCTGCAGCAGCCGGCTCCTCCTCCTCCTCCTCCTCCTCGTGCTCGGGGGCGGCGGCGCCTCCGACCGCCTCCAAATGCCTGGGCGGGCCCACCGGCGCGGTCGTCAAAGGCTTCTTGCCCCGCAGCCGCGCGCCAGGCACAGGTGGGAAGCTGCCTCCGAAGAAGCGAGCGATCGGCATCTGCTCGCCGCCAGGCTCCCGCGCGCGCTCGGGCGCGATCGGCCGCTGGCCAGCCCGGCACGCCGCCTCGCAGGCGCGACGCCCTCGCTGGGCGCCCTCGCGCAGTTCCGAGGCGCCGACCCGCTCGGCGAAGCGGTAGAGCTGACGCCGTTGTCGCCCGCGACCGCCAGGGGGCAGCGAGCCATCGGCCCGCAGCAGGCGGCGTCGCACGGGGCCGTCGCTAGCGCCCTGGCACGCCGCGCCCTGGAAGTACTGATTGCCGTCAGGAGTGCGAATCCACCGCGCACCACCGCCCAGCGGATACGGGAGGATCCGCTCATGGTCCACGTCGCCCCCTCGCATTCCATGGCCACGTACTGACCCAGAACCAAGTCGCTGCACCACTCCTCCTCGAGCCTCGCCGAACGGGAGGAGCGCCGCATCGCCCCGCAGCGGAGCGGCCTCGCGCGCGCCAGCGGCCAGCCAAGCAGCCGAGGAAGTTGGCGAGCACCGGCGGCGCTGGCAGCAACACGGCCTGCGCAGTCGGCGCCCGCCCCTGGAACCCCGCCCGCTGACGCGAGCAGGAGGGGCGGGGCGGGCACTCCGTCGCCGCCGGGCAGACCGCCTCCAGCCAGCTCGGCGCGCCCTCCGCGCCCCAGCCCTCGGGCGTCAGCGCAGGCCCGGGCGGTGGCGGCGGAGGCGGCGGCGGGCCGAACCCCGGCAGCCCCTCGGGCAGCAAGCCGACCAGAGGCTTGAGCACATATTATGGCAACAAGAGACACCACCCGAAACAATGCCTCTCACCTTCCCGTGCAAGCACACACATATACACATAGTCTCTCCAAATTATAGATGGTGCGACAGATGGCAAGAATGCGCATTCCAAACCGTGGGCATCTCGGTCCGCATCGCTCTCATTGGCGCCCGCTCCTGCCATGCGATTTCCAACGCTTGTCGAGACTGTCAGCCCACGTCTTGAATGCATTTTCGCATAGGCCGACGCTCCGTCGCGCGCTGCTGTCGAAGACAATCTTACTCGAAGGCCGGAGAGCTTCTTGGATTGAAAGGCCAATTCGCGCATCCGAAACATCGCGACTTTGATTCCAATCCCCGTCCCACAACACAATGAATTCGAAATGCCTGCGTTGCCCGATTTTACCACCCGGCCCCGAAACAACTGTCACGCGAGGCACGTAGAAAGAGAAAGCGATGATACGGCAGTGCAAACTTGTGGAAATCAAAAACCTTTGATCGGGATACTAGAGCACTTATATCCCAAATGTTGAGCCCTTCGAATGCGGCCACGGCAACTGAAGAGTCTTCTTTTTCAAACCTGGCCGTCATAGCCTCATGCGGCATCAGATTACCGTGTTTAGGCGCAGCGCCTGCTCGGAACATGGCGATGCTGGCGTTGTTCGTTTTCGCCGCTGCCAAAACAGCATCAACAAATCCATCGTCAAAGCGAACTCCCTTTTGAACTGCAAAGCGAAATCCCCCCCAATTGGTAGGCTGTTTGTGTGAAGTGATATGGGTTCGCCAAAGTTAAAGTGTTGATCATGGTCGCGCTATCTGGGGCCAGCAGGCAGTCCTCGCGGCCTGCCAGAAGAGCACGTTGGCGGAGCGCGCAAGGGCCAAACCAGCTCTGATTGAGGCTTGGGGTGGCTACACCTCCATTTGTGTTAGCGATGAACAAGCCAGGTTTGGCAATTTGCACTTGGGCAGCGCGCAGGCAAGACCGCGGCCTCTGCGCGTGAAGTCGCCCTCCATTTCAAGCTTTAAACCCACGTCCGAACATGCCCAGCGCACTCTTGAGCTGCGTGTCGCGGAGAATTTCCCCTCCACAGAAAAATCACATCGAGAGAACGATTGTACATGTTGGAGGACAAAGAGCCAACGCCGATGACAGGATGACCGCCATACGCACGCACGTCGGCGCCTGCAACGTCAGCATGCAAGAAATCGCCGGGACAGAAACCGCAGCGCCTTTGCAGCATCGTTTCAACGATCCACGACATCAACATATCACCGAAACTGTGCCGACCCATAGCGCCATGCAAAAGCATCTTGCGACCATGCGGAATCACTTTCGTGCACCTTGAGCTGGTCGACTGGCTCGCGCCGCGCAGTGCGCTCTCCCTGGGGCCTGTGCAGCCAGCACCTGGGACTCCTTCGCCCTGCATCGATGAAAATGGACGCGCGCTGGTCCGTGAGCCCTTGATGCTGACTGCGAATACTGCGCCGATCCGAAAGTTTCCCCAATTTCGCCACGGGGTGGCGAGCGCGGGACAAGACTCGCGGGGCCCGAGGGCGGAGGGTGGCGATGTCGCGAGGGCAGAGTCGGCGCGCCGATGGGCAGCCCAGCGCCCTGTTTGGCCGGAGGGGCCCAGTACAATGCAAGGGCAAAGCCTGACCCCCGCCCAGGGTCGCGGGATCGGGTTCCCCTTCCCAGTTTAAAATTTTCAATCCCAAACGGTTTACTGACCCGAAAATGAGCAAACGGCATAGGACCTCCTCGAAAGAAGCTTTCGGGTTCGGTCATGCTCCGACCCGAAAAGTTTAACGGCCGACCCGAAAATGGTCAAATCCCATCGGACTTGTGTCCAAAAAATTCGGGTCCAGTTCGAACGACCCCAAAATGTGCAAACCGCCCAGGACTTCTTGCAAAAAAACATCGTTCTCGAGGTCTTCGGGCCCGCTCCGCAGAAACTGAGCATGGGCAAACCGCCTAGAACTTCTTATCAAAAACGATTTCTCGGTGGTTCCGGGCCTCGTCCGAAGGAGCCGCCGATGGGCAGACCGCTCAGGACTTCCTGCGCAAGAAACTGTGTCCCGGGTGAGCCATTGTCAACGGGAACGCGCCCCGCGCTGGATCGGGGTTCGCGCGGGGGCGCGGCTGCTCTCGCGTGTCCAGGGGGCATGAATTGTCGCGCCCTTCCAGCATTGCGTTTGCGCTGCATTCGGGCAGCGCCGTGCCTCTCAAATCGGAGTAAACTTTCGGAGCGCCGATGTAGATATGAGCGAATGGAACCATCACGCGACCAGCATGCGAACGAAACAACAACAGCACTGAAGAGCAACCACCATGGAACAACGGAGAACAATCTGCCTTCCCCCACTTGTCTAATGTTCCGATCGGTCCGTCTGCACAGGTATGGGGCGTTCGGCAATCGAGCGACGCTAGCCTCTTGGCCCGAAATGGCCACTTGAGCCAAACTGGCTACGGATTAGGGGTTCTTACTTCTTTTCTGAGGACTTGGACCTGCGGGCCGGTGGACCTGCAGGCCGGTCTTGAGGCTCCGTGCTCCCTGTTACCGCCCCGTCGCCGCCTCGTTGCCGCCCGTCGCCTGGGCCTGCGGGCTGGTCTGGCGGCTCCGTGCTTGCCATCGTCGCCCCGTCGCCACCTGGTCGCCGCCCGTCGTCTGGGCCTGCGTGCTGGCTTGGCAGCTCCGTGCTCGCCGTCGCCGCCCCGTCGCCGCCTCGTCATTGCATTGCTTTGCTTTGCGTTGCGTTGCTTTGCCTTCCTTTGCACTTCTTTACGTTGCATTGCTTTGCATTGCGTTGCTTTGCCTTGCTTTGATTTGCTTTGCGGTGCTTTGTATGGCATTGAGTTGCATTGCTGTGCATTGCTTTGGTTTGCATTGCTTTGCGTCGCTTCGCGCTGCTTTGCATTGCTGTGCATTGCTTTGCATTTCGTTGCATGGCATTGCATGGCTTTGCATTGCTTCGCATTGATTTGCATTGCATTGCAATGTTTTGCATTGCGTTGCTTTGCGTTGCGTTGTACTGCGTTGCATTGCGTTGAGTCGCTTTGCGTTGCTTTGAATTACTTTGCGCCACATCGGTTGCATCACATATGCTGTATCCCACTGATCGCATCATCTATATAGCACTGCATCTATTTCTAGAAATCGCTGGCATTGATCGCACAACATGTATGGTACAATACTTATGGCATCACATAAACTGCACCACGCAAATTGCAACACATGGATTGTTCTGCCCCGCCTGGGTTGCACTACCCGTGCTGCCAGAGGCACACTGCTTGGGGTCCAAGCTGGCTAACATCGTCTTACCTAGAGCCACTGCGCGCGCTTCGCGCTGCGCGGTCAAATTCTAGCCAGAGTGGTGTCGACCGCACCTTAGCCCATCCTGGGGCCTCTTTTGAAGGGGCCCCAGGACACACAAATAAATACACACAAATAAAAATATCCCCCATATTTTCCCATATTTTCTGGGTTTCTGTCTTCCCCCCCACTTCCCATATTTTCCCATATTTTCTGGGAAATCGAGGATTAATTGTGTCTGTGTGTTTTTTCCTCTCCTGAAAATTCTGGCCAGAGTGGTGTCGACCGCACCTTAGCCCATCCTGGGGCCTCTCTGGCCACCCCGGGGACACGACACCGTGCCATGAAACTGCGTCGGCCGACCTGTTGGAGGTCCCCCTCCTCCTCCTCCTCCTCCTGCTCCTCCTCCTCCTCCTCCTCCTCCTCCTCCTCCTCCCTCTCCTCCTGCTCCTCCTCCTCCTCCTGCTCCTCCTCCTCCTCCTCCTCGTCCGCCTCCTCCCCCTCCCCATCGGCTGCACGCGGCCG
>CAUYUJ010009091.1:38368-60868 GCA_963575745.1 Prorocentrum cordatum | reverse complement strand
TCGCGGGAACTCCGTGCTGCGCTCTGCCCAGAACCTCGCTCGCCCCCGTCGTCGCTCTGCCCAGCGGCCACCGCCTCGTCCGCTATCAGCCAGCCGGCTCGCTCTCCCTGCTCCGCGCAGCGGACGACCCGCGCGCGTCGCCGGGACCCCGTCGGGGCGATCGGCGTGCGTCGCGTGGACTCCGCGCGGCGCCGCGCCCGCAGCCATGGACATCGGCGCTCACGGGGAAAGAGGCAGAGAAAGAAAGGGAAGGAAGCGGGCGCGATCCTCGTGATGGAGCGTGCCGCCATGGGCGTCGACACTGGTGCACGTCGACTCACGCGCGCGCAGACTCATCCACAATCAGACTCCATCGCGCTCAGGCTCACCTCTTCTCAGCCTCTCGCGATGATGATATGCACACTTGCGGTATTCACAACTGCATATGGTTGGGTCCTTCGCCAGGCTATTTTTTCGGGGGGGGGGCGCGCCGATTCCAGGAGTGCTCCGAGTCGGCTTCGCGGAGCGCCACTCCGAAAATCCGCTTCAAAGCGTGGGATTCGCGGAATGCTCCGCGGCGGATTCGCGGGGCGCCGCTGCGCAAATTGGCCTCGAAGCATGCGAGTGGACATCGCTTGCGTCGCACCTGCCTCCAGGAGTCCCCCGAAATGTCCCCCACGATATCCCAGCGAACATTCATGAGGCCCCGCCTCCAAACGGCTGCAAGAGGCCCCCAAGAGGCCCCCAAGATCCCCCCAAAGGCTCAAAAGAGGCCCAAGAGGCCCCCAAACTGACCCCTAGAGGCCTCGAAGCTGCTTCCACGAGGCCCCCGAGAGGCATTCCACGAGATCCCAACGAACATCCAGCAGGCTCCATACCCACATCCCAAGCACGGTGGCACGGTGGCGGGATGGGCCGAAGGCCATTAGAGAGGGAGCCCCAACGATGGCCCAAACGGCAGGGTTCGCTTGGCGGTGCCGCCCCGTTACGGCAGCCCGAGGGCCCAAATGCCAGTTTCGCATGGCCGCGCCGCGCCCATTTCGGCATGCCCCTCACCCGTCTCGTGGGCCCGTACGGAGCTCCAAAAACTGCCCCAATGGCAGGGTTCGCATGGCAGCGCCGCTCCGCTTCGCTACACCCCACGCTTCGTTGCCACACGTGGAGTTTCACCGAGGGCCCCAGCGGCTGTATGTATAGGGAAACGGCCGAGGGACCGTTCCGATACGGGGTCCGTAGGTAGAGGCGAAGAGCAGGACTCCTTTTCCAGGGCACTGCGCAGGGAGCAGTGCACCGTCAGCGTTATGCAAATGCCTGAGCCGATGCAGTTGCGGTATGCAAGGATGTGATTGGGAAGTGAGCGGACTTCACACACACACACACACATCGGCTACACGCAGGAGTGACCCTGGGTAAGAGTGACCTTGGGTGCGCAGCTTCTTGGGGGCCGCGGGGGGACCAAACACAGGCGATCGGGGGGCCCCACTGGGCCCGCACCAAAGGTCACTCCGGCGAAAGGTCACTCTTACGTCTAGTCGAACACAGTGGCAGGCTTCGCATGGCGGCACCGCCCCCATGTCGACACACCCCCATGCGCTTCGTGGCCCCACAGGGAGCTCCACCAGCGGCGCCGGTGCCAGCGCCCGCATGGCGGCACTGTGCCAGTGCGGCACCCTGACGCGCACTCTGGCCCCATAGGGAGCCCCCCCCATCCTTTCGTCCCGCCTGTCTTGCGGCACTCACGCCTGCACCTGCCTTCGCCCGGGTAATTTGCCAGTTTCATTGGTTCGGAGTATTTGGGAGGAGGAGGGGGAGGAGGAGGAGGAGGGGGAGGAGGAGGAGGGGGAGGAGGAGGGGGAGGGGGAGGAGGAGGAGGGGGAGGGGAGGAGGAGGAGGAGGAAGGAGGAGGGAGGAGGAGGAGGAGGAGGCGGAGGAGAGGAGGAGGAGGAGGAGGAGGAGAGGAGGAGGAGGAGGAAGGAGGAGGAAGGAGGAGGGGGAGGAGGAGGAGGAGGAGGAGGGGGAGGGAGAGGAGGAGAGGAGGAGGAGGAGGAGGAGGAGGAGGAGGAGGACAAGGAGGAGGAGGAGGAGGGGGAGGAGGAGGGGGAGGAGGAGGGGGAGGAGGAGGAGGAGGAGGAGGGGGGGGAGGAAGGAACAGGAGGTGAAGGAGGAGGACGACTGTCGGGGCCATCTTGGGGTCGATGGGAGCCTCTGGGCGCCTCCTCCCCGCCCGAACACATCAGGCACGCTCCGCCGTGAAATCGCCAACGACATCGCAGCCCCTCACCCCAAGGCCAACGCTCTTCGGCGGCGAGCGAGGGGGGGGAAGCGCGCAGGAGAAGGCCTTTCTGAGACGGCGGCGGGGCTTCTCCAGAGCCCTCGCGCCTCCCGAGAGGTGCTCTGCCTCTTCGGGGAAGGCTTAGGAACCTTCTCAAAAGGCTCAGGAAACTTCTCTGTTAACAGTTTCTCTCGGAAGAAAAAACGGCCTGGGGAGCTCCGAGCCTCCCGAGAAGGCCGCCCCTTCTCGCTCCCCCCCCCCCCAGGAGCCCGCCGCCGAGCTTCGGGTCGGAGTCTGCTCGCTCGCGGGCACCTGCACGGCCCACGGAGAGCAGCACCTCGGGGCGTCGCGCCGCCCGGGAAGCACAGGGCGGGGCCCACGAGCGCCCGCCGCGATTCCGAGCCACAGAGGCCCAGGCCCGGCGAGGGAGAGGAGGGGGGGCAGGCAGCACGGGGAGGGGCTCACGAGGGGGCAGAGCGGCCTCCCAAGGAGCAGGGAGGGAGCGAGGGACGGGGGGGGAGGGGGGAGCACGGGGAGGGAGGAGGTGGAGCCGACTCACGCCAGGAAGACGCCGCCTGAGGGCGACCTGATGCTGCCATCCGGCCTGTGACAGGCTGCTTCGACATCTGGCGCCAGCTGGGCGGCGCTGCAGTCACGAGTATGAGCCACTGCTTTGCGCTGCGCCGGCAGGTGCGCCAAGCGTGACGCAGACTCGACCACCTTCGATGCGTTCAAAAGGTAGCGCTCGAAACGCGCTAGTCCGCACGCACGAGGAGCGTCGTGAATATGATTCTGGACATGTTGAAACTGTTGAAACTATCCCTAAAGGCGATAGCTCGCACTCACCAGGAGCGTCTTGAATATTATTCTGGACATGTTGAAACTAGTCCTACACGCGCTAGTCGCACTCACAAGGAGCGTCGTGAATATTTTTCTGGACATGGCAAACCTATCCTCCCGCTCGTCGGTGCGGGCCACTGGCTATTTGGGTACAGTCGGACCTGGGCCAGAAGAACATCCAAGGGTAACCTCCCCGGCGTGCACAAGAACATCCAGCAAGAACGAAGAACATCAAGGCACCCTCCCCGAACTGACCCCGATCCTGCAACCTCGGTCCGACTGCATGCCCGAGCACCAGGAGACACGCAGCCTGCGCAGGCCGCGAGGCCGGGTGCGCGTGCGGAGGTCCGGCCGACACGGCCACGGACGGGCCGGGCGAGGGAGGTGCGCCCGGCCACGCGGGGCGGCTGCCACACGGGGTGAGGTCTTCGCGGGGTGGGTCGCACCCGGCTCGCGTCTCTCATCGTTGTCCTTTCCCGTTTCTTTTTAACGGGCGAAGAACGGTATAACATAAACTTTTTCGCCGTCGGGGACACCTGCCCCAGGGCGGCGGTATAAACTTTCCAGCCGCCCAGGGGCAGGTGTCCCCGACGGCGAAAAAGTTTATCTTATACCGTTCTTCGCTCGCTGATCTTTGTCCGCTCTCCAGTGGAGTTCTAGCGCGCTCCCTCAACTGCCTCGCTCACACTGAAGAGGCCCACAAACACACAAACAAATACACACAAATAAAACTATTCCCCATATTTTCCCATATTTTCTGAGTTTCTGTCTTCCCCACCACTTCCCATATTTTCCCATATTTTCCTGGGGGTCGACGATTAATTGTGTCTGTGTGTTTCTTCCCCTCCTGACACACGAGCGACTGCCGGCGCCTTCCCAGCCATACGTGTACCCCTCTCTCTCCCAAGCTGGCCGCGCCATCCGCATCTTGGCGGCGCGCACAAAGGGGGTACAGTCGAAGCGCTGCCATAAGGAACCGTAGAAAAGGAGCAAGGCTCCATTTTTGCCCACAAGCTAACTTCGATGTCCCATAGAAGACCTGAGGAAAGCCGAAGGCAAACGGTAACACAGTTAAGGAGCACTGATCCCCTCCCCAAGGAAAAGGGTTCCTTCTTCAGCGGCCCAGCTGTACACGGCCGTGGAAAGGCCGAGCTCTAAAGAGACACCCAGCCACACGTGCATCCGACTCTCTCCCAAGCCGGCCGCGCCATGCGTATTTTGGCGGCGCGCAGCCAGGGGGGGGGGGAGGGGGGAAGGCCTCTCGGAAGGAGGCTGCTTTTTGGAAGGCGACGGCCCTACGTGCATACACGAAGGCCCGCTTCAGGCAGCAGGGGTGGTTCTGAGAAGCCTTCCCCGCTCCACCTGCCCCCGCCCCTCTGCGCGTGGCCGAGGCCAGCCGCGCCATGCACATCTGGCCTCCAGGCGTTTCCTCTCCCCGTGTCTCCCGGGACCCGCGCGCTGGTCTCTGCGCGCTGGTTTCCGACACCGCGTCGGTCGCTCAACCTGGAACGGGCGCGGCTCCTC
Source organism: Prorocentrum cordatum (assembly GCA_963575745.1). Taxonomy (NCBI): domain Eukaryota; class Dinophyceae; order Prorocentrales; family Prorocentraceae; genus Prorocentrum; species Prorocentrum cordatum. The sequence goes on along the minus strand of CAUYUJ010009091.1, from coordinate 56,253 downwards.
CAGAGCGGGGAGGAGGAGGAGGAGGAGGAGGAGGAGGAGGAGGAGGCGGAGGGGGAGGAGGAGGAGGAGGAGGAGGAGGAGGAGGAGGAGGAGGAGGAGGAGGAGGAGGAGGAGGAGGAGGAGGAGGAGGAGGAGGAGGGGGAAGAGGAGGAGCGGATCGCTCCACACTGGCCGATCCCACGCCGCTGGCGGCTTCCGACCTTGAGCGCCCGCCCTGAGGTCGCCGACGCGCTGACCCGACACGAGGCTGCTGCCATTCCCCCATCAGCCCATGCCCAACCCGGGGGGGCCTTGCTTGTGAGAAGGTTCCGCATTGCCGCCCGTCATCGCTTCGTGGCCGACTCGTGCGCCGGCTGGGTCCGGCGAGGTGTCACCACGTTGCCGCCCGTGGCCGCCTGGTGCGCCGGGCGGGCCCAGCGAGGTTTTGCCATGCCGCCGCCCGCGGCCGCCTCGTGGTGCACACTGCTCTGGGGCCCACGCCGGCCGACGCTGCTCGGGACGCCCAGGAGTGCCGAAGAAGGCCCCCTTCGCCCCGCTGTCTGCTGGCCGGAACCAATGCTGGGCCACCTCAGGCTGGCCATCGCTCGGACGTCCATTCCCTGAGTTTTTCGTCGGTCTCGTGCGCGGCTTTTTCGCCAAATGATCCAGGAGATGCTGCTCCTCGATGGCCCTCGCCGGAGGAAAAGTGCACACGTCCGAGCGATGCCGAGCAGGCCGCCAGCCGGCTGCAAGTCGTGCGCATCCACCTTCCGCCTTCCCAGTATTTCCACGCTGCCGTCTGCGGCCGCCTCGTGCGCAGGGTGGGTCCGGCGAGGCTTCGCCGCGCTGCCGCCCGCGGCCGTCTCGCGGCCGCGCCGTGCGCCGGGAGGGCCCGGCGACGCTTCGCCACGTGCTGCCCGTGGCCGCCTCGTGGAGCAGCAGCTGAATTTTCGGGGCCCCCACTGGCAAATCCTGGGCTGCCCATGCCCAAAGGCGCCAGTTTTTCGAGCCGCCGCGTCAAGCAGTGGCGACGAGAAGGCTCCAGAAGGCCCCCTCCCTTCGCCCTCCCCCCCCCTTCTGCTGGCTGGAACCAGTGCAGGGCAACCTCAGACCCTCAACCGGCTCCAAGTCATGTGTATCCAACTTCGTGGTATTTCCTCTCGCGGTCTCTCCTGATATCCCTGAGTACTGGCGGCCCCTGACTCCGCATCCGCCGTACCATGGGCGACTTCGTAAGCAGGACGCACATGCCCGCCCTACTTTTCAAGCTCCTTTCATGTTAGATTTCCGCCCTGATTTGCCGTCGCTGTTTCAGCCGTGGTTTTGCGGAAACGTCCGCATTTTTCTGAAGCGGACATTCCCGCCCTGCTTGTTCGCATTGTCTGGGGTGCATTTCCGACGCAGCTTTGGACCAGAAGTTCAACCCAAAGGCGGCGGATCTGGAGTCACAACCACTCGATGATCCTAAGAACGTGTATTATCGGCACCGTGCGCTTGTCCACCGAAGTCCTCTGCACGACGGCAATGAAGGCCGTCACAGGCTGCGTGCTGCCAGTGGAGCTGGGCGAAATAAACGCACGCGAGCACACGATCGGAGGCCTGGAAATGGGCACCCACCAACGTAGGGGGTTGCCTCCACAGGGGCAAGATGATCCTAGATTTCGGTGCTGGTTATAATATTTCGGCCACCTTGGAAGCCAGAATATTACCACCATCACCGAGATCGGGATCCTCTTCCCTCGGTGGAGGCACACCGCCGATCTTGGTGTTGGTGTCGACCTCTGGGCCTGCGACATCTGGCAATTTCTCTCCCCGCCTCCCCCGACACCAGGAAATTCGAGAAAACGGCGGCGGGCGCGGGGGCGGTCCTGGCCTCCGCGAACTGCGACCGCCCAGCCGGCTCCAAGTCATGTGGATTCATGTGGGCGGGTGCTAATAAGGAGGAAAACGAAGCAGTAAGACACTTGAACATAACCGTTTTGCGCTCTCCTCGGGAAGGCCGCGCATTCTGTCCCTCCCGAGTTAAGGAGGGAGTGCGGGGGCAGAGACTGGGGCCCTAAAGGGGCCCTGCAGGGCCCTTTTTGGAGCTAACAGGGGCCCTAAAGGGCCCCTTTAGGGCCCTCTTCTTCACCACGTGCACGGCCACAGTTGCCGTCGGGACCAAAAACGTAGCTGACACTAAGGAGAGAGCACGATTCCCGAGTAAACTGAGGAAGCCTCAAATGAAACGGCTGCCAGACCGGGTGCTTTAGGCCTCCCCGTCCCCTCTGTGGGACTCTTCTGTGGTCTCTCGTCTGAACCCTCCAGCGAAACGCAATAATTGAAACAGAGTCCCGCGCAGCACGCCGAGGCCGACGCGAAACTAAAGTTGAAGCCAGCGAAAAGGCCTCCAACATCGGAAGGAGGCCTGTGGAGACAACGGCAACTTTCCTGGCATTGTCCATCCGCCTGGGCCTCATGGAAGCTCCTCGTCGCCACGGCCAGACCCACACTGAAAAACAAGTTGGAATAGACCCCCGGCACGCGTCCAAGGACCGATCTTGAGCGCATCCGGACCGGGCGAGCGAGCCGTCGTTGTCTCGACTGGCCCTGCTCCGACGGAGGCCTGATCCTGGGTCCCACGTTGGCCCCCAGTTGTTCGCCGCGAGCGACGGAAGGCGCAGCTGAAAACACTCACTTTCCGCGAGCACAGCAGAGGACAGCGCCAAGCCAACCGAGACGGTGGCTGGTGGGTGGCACGTCTTTGCGTCCTAGCTCAGGATGGTGCAACACCAATCGATCTGCGACTTCAGCGAAAGATGGTCGGGACGAAGGTATGGCCTGCCAGCCGTCCTTCATCAAGACCCGAAGTACGCCTGGAGTGGTAGCATCTATTGCGTCCTCCGAAGGACGACCACCCTCAACGGCAAACACCACAAACTCTGACATTGACATGAAATCCTTATTGAAGCAGAAGCTCCCGGCAATCATCTCGTAAAGCAACATGGCAAATGAATACACATCGACCTTCTCATCATAATGATCCCCATCAATGTCAAATATTTCTGGCGCCATGAAATACCAAGACCCTACCTGCCGTGTCAACTGGGTTTGATGATCTTCCTGCGGAAGGTACCTGGCAAGCCCAAAATCGCACACTTTGGCGTGCACCACATCAGTAACGGAGACGATCGGGTGCACCAGAAGAACATTCTGCGTCTTCAAATCTCTATGCACTATGTTCTGCTCGTGCAAGAAAGCCATGCCGTTTGCAGTATCGAGGGCGGCCTTCAGACGCTGATCCCAGCTGAATCTACCGAGCGTAAGTCTTGGACCCCCTTTCGAAATGTCATACAATGAGCCACCTGGACAGTACTCGACCACAATGGCGTATGGCAGCGCACCAATGGAAGACTCAATGACTCGAAGAAGGTTCGGGTGTTGCTGAACGTGGCTGATCTTGGCTTCCCGTTCAATCAGCTTGGGCGCCACCAGCGCACCATCGTCAGCCACCCTCGGACGGCTGTGCTCGACATTGATAACCTTCACAGCCACGGTGAGGTCTGCATTATCATTGTCGCGCGCTCTCCAAGTCCCTTTGTAGACCTTGGCAAATCTGCCGGAGCCAACGAGCTGCAAGGAATTAATGGGCAGGCCCTTCTGGATGAGGAGCTCCTCTGCGTCCCCGTCCTTGCTAGACTTCAGAAGCTTCTGCTTGCTCATTTTCGCAGACTCTCCTCGCCCGACGAAACCCATCTGCTTCCTCTCGTTCTTCAAGCGTTTCTTCTCCAACTTCCGCTCCTCCCACCTCTTCTTGCGGTCATCGTAATCATCCCGGTCATTGCTACCACCGCCAGTCTTGGAACCGTCGCTAGCCTGGCGGTCGGGGCCGTCGTCAGTGCTGGTGAAGGAGTCCACAGTGCTGGACGAGCGCCAAATCGAGAGTGATTCCGTCATAGACGGCGCGAAGGTGACTGCAGCCATGATGCAGACCGAACTGAATTATTGAACTATGGGCGCAAATCTCGCCTGTCTGGTAATGAATTCGCTGGCATTGTTTTACGCTTCTTTTCTTGAGCCAAATCGGTTACGGAGGCCTCTTGGCCCCTGTGCGGCTCTCTTGGGCTCTCTTCGAGTCTCCTGGAATCGGCCCCGGGTCCGTTTTGGAAATGTTGGGGGACCGATTGGGTCGCCTTGGGCGCCCCGGCGCTCTTTCGGGCAACGGGGGACGCCCTGGGGAGGCGGGAGCCCCCAAACTGTCACTCTGTCGCCCTTGAAGGCGGTGTTGCCCGGGGCCCGAGTCTCGCGTATATGAAAGATGCAAAGGCGCAGGCGTGCTGGTGACACGGCTCATCGGACAGCCGACGCAATGCAACAGGACTCAGGGAGATGGCCAGTTGGGCCAGTCGTTCGCCCACATGCCGAAGACCTGCCGCTCGGGCGCGGAGCCTGCTAAAAACCTATCTGGCATTGTTTGGAACACTCTTGGAATCCATGTGTGCCCTCCTTTGGGGGGCTCTTGGGAGCGTCCTGTGGCCTTTTGGGGGACCCTCGCCAGCTCCTTGGGCGCTCTCCGGCTGTCTTGGCGCAGCTGGGGTGCCCCCAGGGGCTTTCTCCCTACCTAGGCTCTGCTTAGAAGGGTTCTTACCCTGTTAGCTAAAGGGGCCGGGCAATGCTAATCGCCCCGGGCGGTTCCCCCAGTCCCCGCCCCGCGGATCCCCCAGTCCCCTGGGAGCTTTAGCCTTAGCTTTAGCTTTAGCTTAGCTTTAGCTTTAGCTTTAGCTTTAGCTTAGCTTTAGCTTAGCTTTAGCTTAGTGTTAGCTCAGCTTTAGCTTAGATTTAGCTTAGCTTCAGCGTAGTGTTAGCTTAGCTTTAGCTTAGCTTTAGCTTAGCTTCAGCTTAGTGTTAGCTTAGCTTTAGCTTAGTGTTAGCTTAGCTTTAGCTTTAGCTCAGCTTTAGCTTAGCTGTAGCTCAGCTTTAGCTTAGCTTTAGCTTAGCTTTAGCTTAGCTTTAGCTTAGCTTCAGCTTAGCTTTAGCTTAGCTTCAGCTTAGCTTTAGCTTAGCTTCAGCTTAGTGTTAGCTTAGCTTTAGCTTAGATTTAGCTTAGCTTTAGCTTAGCTTTAGCTTAGCTTCAGCTTAGCTTTAGCTTTAGCTTAGCTTAGCTTTAGCTTAGATTTAGCTTAGCTTCAGCTTAACTTCAGCTTAGCTTTAGCTCAGTGTTAGCTTAGCCTTAGCTTAGCTTTAGCTTATCGATCAGCTTAGCTTTAGCTTAGGGTTAGCTTAGCTTCAGCTTAGTGTTAGCTTAGCTTTAGCTTAGCTTTAGCTTAGCTTTAGCTTAGCTTTAGCTTAGCTTTAGCTTATCGATCAGCTTAGCTTTAGCTTAGGGTTAGCTTAGTGTTAGCTTAGCGTTAGCTTAGCTTTAGCTTAGCTTTAGCTTAGCTTTAGCTTAGCTTTATCTTAGCTTTAGCTTAGCTTTAGCTTAGCTTAGCTTTATCTTAGCTTCAGCTTAGCTTTAGCTTAGCTTCAGCGTAGCTTTAGCTTAGCCTTAGCTTAGCTTTAGCTTAGCTTTCGCTTAGCTTCAGCTTAGCTTTAGCTTAGCTTTAGCTTAGCTTTAGCTTAGCTTTAGCTTAACTTTAGCTTAGCTTTAGCTTTAGCTTCAGCTTAGCTTTAACTTAGTGTTAGCTTAGCCTCAGCTTAGCCTTAGCTTAGCTTTAGCTTAGCTTTAGCTTAGCTTCAGCTTAGCTTTAGCTTAGCTTTAGCTTAGCTTTACTGTTACTACTAATGCTGCTTTCCTAGGGGCTCCAACTCCTAGGTAGGGTCGCACTGGGATAATTTTTGTCACGCAAGGTTTCCCTCATGGTAGAAAAAGTGACGACGGGATCGAACTTCGCCTCCCACACCTTACTGTTCGTCTAGCTGGGGAGGATTCACAGTGGTGTCGAGCGCAGAGCAGAGGGAAATACATCGCGCACGGGGCGACAACGAGGCCTTCAGAGCCTGACCGGCAGCGAGGCCTCACAGCCACAACACGCGGTAGCCGGGGGCCCGCAGCGCCCCGCCGAGTCCCGGCAGCGCGGCAAGAAGCTGCGCGTGGACGGCGGGGGGCGGGTTCACGACCAGCATCCCCGATCCCTGCAGGGCCGCCCCGCGCGAGAGCGCACGCTCGAGCCGCATCTCGGCCACCAGCACGCTGCACGCGGTGACGCTCCGCACCCGGCCGCGCAGGCTCGCGACCTGCTCCTCGCCCACCAGCGGGCACCACAGAGCCACGCACGCGGAGGGCGACCTCTGCAGCAGGCGCCTGACGACGTACACATTCCACGTCGCGTGGGACCGGACGGAGTCATACGGCGGGTCGATCAGGACCAGCTGCCGCCCGCCGGGCCAGGGCGGGGGCCCAAGGGCGAGCCGCAGGTAGGAGTCGTCCCGCAGCAGCGCGAAGCGGCGACCCGCGCCCCGACCCAGCAGGGCAACTCTGCGCCTGAGGCACTCGTAGGCATCGGCGGCGGCCTCGAAGAACACGGCGGAGTCCTGTGGCCTCAGCCACTGGCACGCCAGCGCGGGCGACCCCGGGTAGAGGCTCAGAGCGCACGGAGAGGCGCCCAAGGCCTGGTTGCACCTCCACACCACATCCAGGTAGTCTGCAACCAGACCGATGCCAGAACGGTCGGCAGCGTGCGACAGCCGGAGCACGCCCTCCTCAAACCTCCGGTATCGGAGCGACTCCTCGGAACTCAGGTCGTAGACCCCAGCACCTGCATGCGCGTCAACGAAGGCGAATGGATCTGCGACCGCCGTCATCTGCTGCAACAGCGCCACGAGAACGACGTGCTTGAAGACGTCCATGGGGCCACCTGCCTGGAAGACGTGCAAGTATCGGCCAGCGTCTGGGTTATTGGCAGCGGTAGGTTCCACGCGGGCTCCTAGCATCGAGTCGAGCAGGTCCAGTGCCTTTGCCCACTGACCCCACACCTCGCACGCACGGATGGCCGCGTACTGTTCTGGCACAACATCGATCCCAGCATTGTAACTGATTACCTGGGTCCCCAACTTCGCCTTCCACATCTCGCGGATCAGCGACACGCCCTGCTGCCACTGTCTTCCTTTCTCGCATGCAATGATCCCAGCGCCGTAGCTGATGACGTCGGGCTCCACTTTGGCCTCACACATCTCGCTGAGCAGCAACAAGGCCCGCTGCCACTGCTCGCCCTTCTAGCTGACTAGGGCTGACCCGTGGACTCCGTCCACGACATCATTCTGGAATGGTTCTCGGAGGAACGGCGCAGATTGTACCGAAAATCTACAAACACGGCGGCGGCTCGGGCGGCGGCAGCGAGACCGCGCCTTCGTGTCCGAGCTCTTGCAGCGCTCCAGCAGCTTGGCCCCAGCGCACTGCTCGTTCACCCCCCTCCTATTGAAGGCAGTTTCGAAGTCTCTCGGGGATGTGCGTCGAAGTCGGAGCCCATCTGAGGCGTCTCAGGAGCGCCCGGGGAAGGGCTCGGGAGGCCATCGGGGAAAGCCACCGAAAGCGCCGGGGAGGCTCGCAAGGATCTACAGGGAGGGCCCAAGAGAGCTTCAACAAAATTTGAAATCCAGTGAACTCTTAAGAGAAACCGCTGTTGGGTCGGCCATCAGCTCCGGGCACGCCTTGATGGCGCGATCCAGTCGCATCGCCGCCAACGGGAGGGTTTGTTCGCCATGTCCCATTATGTTCGCCCAGAGGGTCTGTGGAGGCCTTCGGGCGAACAGAATGGGAAAGGGCAAGGAATGGGGAAGACATGTCCGAACCTCCTGGGCCCCCCAGGTGCTCGTCCGAAGAGTGCGGAGAAGTCCCTGGGTCATATCGATTGGCTGCTGTCCCAGGGGTCCGGTCTGGTTGGCCCGAAGAGTTTGTCAAGGCCCCTGGGGGAACAGAATGGCACAGCACAGCATATCGGGCAAAGGGGGGCGGTAGCTGGCCTGTCAGACCCGGCGTTCGCCTTCTGCCCAAGCGGCGCGGGGCCCACGGGCCCCAGGGTTGACGGCCCGCTGGGTTTCCTTTTGTTCGCCCACAGGGTTGGGGGAGGCCTCCAGGCGAACAGAATGGAGCAGGACAGTGAATGTGGGAGACTTGTCGCAAGCTCCCAGCCCCTCCCAAGTGTTCGCCCGAAGGGTGTGGGGCCGCGCTTGCTCCCTCAAAGGGCCGTCTTGGAGCCGTCTAGGCCCGTCTTGAGGGCGCCGTTTGCCGTGATGGGGCCGTCTTGCTTCGTCGTGGGCCCCTCCATGGGCCCTCATGGGCGCGTCCGTAGGCCGTCTTGGGCCCATCGGGGTCCTTGTTGGCACTATCGTGGGGTTGTCTTGGAGCCGTCTGGGGCCGCGAGGGGGCCGCCTTGGAGTCGTCTTGGGCCACTCCTGTGCGCCTCCTTGGGCCGTCCTGGGCCCAGCAAGGGCCGTCTTGGCACCCTCTTGGGGCGGTCTTGGGGCCGTCTTGAGCCGTCGCAGCGCGCCTTGGGTTGTGCTGGGTCCGTGGCGGCCTCTGTTGGGGCCTCGTTGGGGTTCCTTGGGAGCCTCCTGGGGCCTCTTCGGGGGATTCTTGGCGGCCCCTTGGGGCCTCTTGGGGGCCTGTTTGGGCCTCCTGGTGCCCTCTTGGGGCGGAAAGCTCGGATTTTCTGTCCGTGGTCCTCCTCTTGGTCCCCTCTTGGGCCTGTCTTCGGGCCTTCTTGGGCCGTCTTGAGCGTCTCTTGGGTCGTCTTGGGGCCCTCTTGGGCTGTTTTGGGGCGATCTTGGAGGCCTCTTGGGCCGTTTTGGGGCGTTTTTGGAGGCCTCTTGGGCCGTCTTCGAGCTTCGGAAAACGGAAAAAAAGGCGAGAAGGCCAAAATCCTTCCCAAACCGTCGTGGAGTGGATGATTTGGGCCGCTCGGGGCCCTCGGGGAATACGCTTGCAGGCCTGGGCTCCTTGAGCTGTCTTGGGGGCCTCTTGGGGCCTCTGGAGCCTCTCTGGAGCCGCCTGGGGCGCCTTTAAGCCCCGTGGGACCTCTTGGGGACCTCTTTTGTGCTCCTGGGGGCCTCTTGGGCCTCTCTGGGCCCGTCTATCGCGCCCCTTGGGCTGTCTTGGGGCCCCTTAGGGCCTTATTGGGCGGTCCTCGGGCCGTCTTGGGGCCGTCTTGGGCCGCTCTTCGGGCCATCTTGGGGTCCCGTTGGCCTGTCTTGGGCGCCTCTGGGGCCGTCCTGGGGCCGCCCTGGACCGTCTCAGCTTCGCCTCCCGCATCTCGCTCAGCAACAACAAGGCCCGCTGTCACTGCTCGCCCTGTTCACACGCGCTGATCCCAGCGCTGTAGCTGATGACGTCAGGCTCCAGCTTCACCCCGCGCATCTCGCTGAGCAGCGCCAGAACATACCGCCAGTGACCGTGCTTCTGGCACGCGCTGATCCCGGTGTTGTACCTGATGGCGTCAGGCTCCAGCTTCGCCTCCCGCATCTCGCTGAGCAGCGCCACGGCCCGCTGCCACTGCTGGCCTTTCTCGCACGCACTTATCCCAGCGCTGTAGCTGACTAGGGTGTACCCGTGGACTACGTCCACTTGCGAAGTGATGGGGCGCTGCCGTCAGGCGATCACGATGGATGGCGTCAGGTTCGCCTTCCACATGTCGCCGAGCAGCTTGAGCGCCGCCTGATTGGGGAGCATGGGACATGAGGAGGCTCGATCGGGCCATGTGCAAAACGCATTGGGAACGGAGGCGCGATGGAGCAGCCGGGGGAGAAGAACATGGATGGCTTCCCATCCACCTCATTATCCTTATGTTGTTCCTGTTCCTCCTCCGCCTCCTCCGTTTCCGTCTCCTCCTCCCCCTCCTCCTCCTCCTCCTGCTCCTCGTCATCCTCCTCCTCCTCCTGCTCCTCCTCCTCCTCCTCCTCCTGACTCCCTAATCATCCTTCTCAGTGCCCTCCTGATCATCCTCGTCCCCCTCATCCTGTCCCTCATATTCCACTTCATTCTCCTCTCCTTCGGGTTCTCCCGCCTGTCCCTCTGCAGCGTTGGAACGCAGCGCGACAACACCCTTCGGCAAGGCGTCAAAAAAAGCGGTTGCGTCGAAAACGTCGACAGGGCCCAGTCTCGCGGTGTCTTCCTAGGCCTCTCTCGGAGCTCTCTTCGAAGTTCCTGAGATCTTCTTGGGCTCCTTTGGGAATCTCCTCGCGGTTTGAAGGCAGTCTCGGTAAGGGCCTCGAGGGCGCCAGGACGGAACCAACAAGAGCTTCGTGGTGCTCGTTTTGAGGGGCGCTCAAAACGAACAGAGCGCGGCCTCTCGCGGGGTCTTCCTAGGCCTCTCTCGGGGCTCTCTTCGAAGTTCCTGAGATCTTCTTGGGCTCCTTTCGGGGGCTCCTCGCGGTTTGAAGGCCGTTTCGGGAGAGGCCTCGAGGGCGCCATGACGGAACAAAACAGAGCTTCCAGGTGTTCGTTTTGATGGGGCGCTCAAACGAACAGTGCCCAGCCCGTGGTAGGGCCTTCCCAGGCCTCTCTCGGGCTCCCTTCGAAGCGTCTGAGATCTTCTTGGGCTCCTTTGGGAAGTTCCTCCCGGCTTCAAGGCCGTCTTGGTAGGGGCCTCGAGGGCACCACCACGGAACCAAAATGAGCTTCGAGGTGTTCGTTTTAAGGGCGCTCAAAACGAACAATGCGTGGCCTCTCGCGGGGTCTTCCTAGGCCTCTCTCGGAGCTCTCTTCGAAGTTCCTGAGATTTTCTTGGGCTCCTTTGGGTGGCTCCTCGCGGCGGCTTCAAGGCCCTCTCGGTAGGGGCCTCGAGGGCGCCAGGACGGAACCAAAAAGAGCTTCGTGGTGTTCGTTTTGAGGGGCGCTCAGAACGAACAGAGCGCGGCCTCTCGCGGGGTCTTCCTAGGCCTCTCTCGGGGCTCTCTTCGAAGTTCCTGAGATCTTCTTGGGCTCCTTTGGGGGGCTCCTCGCGGTTTCAAGGCCGTCTCGGGAGTGGCTCGTTTTCCAAAGGAAATGCCTCTTTTTTCCCTCCTCAGACGCTCCTGCCAGCGCGTGTTGGAGTGTCTTGGGCCATCGTGGGCGCGAGGGGGAGGCTGCTGAGCTTCCAGGGCGCCTCCAGGGAGGCATCTCGGAGCGTCTCGGAGCGGCCTGGGGCAGCCTCGAGGTTCCAGGTGTTCGTTTTGAGGGGCACTCAAAACGAACAGTACCCAGCCCCTGGTGGGGCCGCAAAGAACGCGAGGGCGCGGGGAAAAGCACGCACCGGGAACTCGCAGGGAACCTCGTCAGCAGGAACGTCGAAGTGGCTGGCTTTTCCGAGAAAATGTGTTTTTTCCCCTCCTCAGGCGCTCCTGCCAGCGCGTGTTAGACCGCTCTGGGGCCATTTTGGGCGCGCGGGGGAGGCTGCTGAGCTTGCAGGGCGCCTCCGGAAGCATCTCGGAGCGCCCGAAGAAATCCCAAGAGAGCCCGGAGGAGGCCGCGGAGGGCCGGAAGAGGGCCCCGAGGCGCCAGAAGGGCCGGACAGAGGGCCCGAGGCAACCGAAAAGAACGCGAGGGCGCGGGGAGAAGCACGCACCTGGAGCTGGCAGGGAACCTCGTCAGCAGGAACTTGAAAATGGCTCGTTTTCCCGGGGAAATGCCTCTTTTTCCCCTCCTCAGACGCTCCTGCCGGCGCGTGTTGGAGGGCCATCGTGGGCGCGAGGGGGAGGCTGCTGAGCTTCCAGGGCGCCTCCGGAGAGTCATCTCGGAACGTCTCGGAGCGGCCTGGGGCAGCCTCGGAGCCGCGCTGGAGTCGACAAGAGCTTGCTGGGGCGCCTGGGGAGGGCTCTGGAGGGGCCGGCCCGCGGCCACTGCGTTTCAACTTGGCGAGCGGTGAACGCTGCATTGTAGTAGAGATGACGTCGGTCTCCAGCATTGCTTCCCGCATCTCGCTGAGCAGCGCCAGCGCGCGCTGCCACTGCTCGCCCATTTCACACGCGCTGATCCCAGCGGTGTAGCTGATGACGTCGGGCTCCAGTTTCGCCTGCCGCATCTCGAGAAACAGCGCCAAAGCCCGCTGCCACTGTTCGCACTTCTTGCAAGCACTGGTCGCAGAGATGTAGCTGATGACGTCCGGCTCCATACTCGCATCCCGCATCTCGCTGAGAAGTGCCAAAGCCCGCTGCCACTGCTCGCCCTTCTCGCACGCACTTATCCCAGCACTGTAGCTGATGACGTTGGGCTCCAGCTTCGCCTTCCAAATCTCGGTGAGCAGCACCAACGCAAGCTGCCACTGTTCGCCCTTCTTGCAAGCACTGGTCGCAGCGTTGTAGCTGATGACGCCGGGCTGCAGCTGCGCATCCCGCATCTCGCTGAGCAGCGCCAAAGTCCGCTGCCACTGCTCACCCTTCTCGCACGCGCTGACCCCAGCGCTGTAGCTGATGACGTCGGGCTCCACCTTCGACTCCTACATCTCACTGAGCAGCGACAGTGCCAGTTGCCATTGTCCACCTTTTCTGCATGCGCTGACAGTTGCGATGTATGGACCCGCGGAAAGTTTCACGCCCGATTGAATTCGCTCGCGGAGCAACTGCACTGCTGCGCTCCATTGTTTTTGTCTGACCATACTTCTTGATTGACGCTTCGAAATAGACACCGCCTTCTCGAGTGCCTCGCTGGATATCTAGCATGCAGAAAGTTTAAGCACCATATTCGGCGATTTGAGCAAGAGCGACTTGAGCCAAAATGGCTACGGGGGGTGCCCCCAGGGGCTCTCTTGGGCCGTCTTGGCGCCGTCGTGAGACTCCCTTGGGCCGACTTCGGGCTGTCTTGGGGGCCTCCCGGCGTGCTTTTAAGCGTTTCTGAACGGCTTTGGACCCCCCATTGGGCTTTCTTGGAGCTCTCGGCAAACCTCATTGAAACATGTTGAAAGGAAACATTTGAAGATACAAGAAGCAATACGAACGCCGAACGAGCTTTGAATACTTCGGGTGTTTCAAACCTCCCCTGGAGCGTCGTGGAGCCTGTCTTGGATGATTTCGAACATGTATGTGCGGCTCTTGGGTCTGCATGGGGGCGACTCCGAAGGGGCCCACGACCCATCTGGAACCGTCTTGGCGCCATGTGGGAGCCCTCGTGCGGTTTCTGGCGTCCCTTGGAAGGCCGAAGGAACCAGGACTACAAATCGCAATGGGAACGTGACAACGTGCAGGGGGGTGCCAGGGGACTGGTAACCTGGTTGATTGTGGATTCCTCGATGCTGGTCGACACTACGGGCGCATGCTTTATGTATAATATGTCACTCATGTGTGCTATTGGTGTGCATGCGTGCGTGCGTGCGTGCGTGCGTGCGCGCGCGTGCGTACGTGCATGCGTGTGCGTGTGTGCGTGCGTGCGTGCGTGTGAATGTGTGTGCGTGTGAGTGTGTGTGTGTGTGTGTGTGCGTGTGTGTGCGCGCGCGTGTGTGCGTGTGTGCGTGCGTGTGTGTGTGTGTGTGCTTGCATGCGTGCGTGTGTGTGTGCATGTGCGCGCGACCACGTTTACAATGAACATGTGTAATAAGGACGGGTGGCACGGAAGCCAGACCCTTGGAGCCTGAAGTTGGGATTTTGTGGGCGACGGGCGACCAAAACTCTATGGACGCAAGGGTACCCTAACCCGCTCCCATCCTTGCCGATTTGGCGTCGGGGCCCAAAGCAAAAACAACGCAAGGACGCAAAGGCTACCCTCAGAATCCGCGCGTCCCTCTGGGCATGACGCCAAAATCAAACGGCGCCTGCCCGGGTGGGCAAGACTGCAGGCCAGCCCGCGTAGGCCAGCCTTTGCATCACAGGATGGGAGATCGTGGCACCCCCCTCTCAACGTCTGCGTGCGCATACCGCTGGCAGTCTACACACGCCACTGCTTCAACATGACTTCGCCACTTGTCTTTTTCTTGCACGGGCCACTCGGCGTGCGCAGACTCTCCTTCTCTTCTGTCCCAGAGGCTTCTGTGAGCAGTCTGCCCACGAAAACGGACTGGTCGCACAGAACGCACTCGACAGAAGCTGCTTCTAGCACGAGGCTCCAGGCACCGCGCGTTTTAACGTTTCTGTCCCCACATCTCTGGCGCCTTACACTAACGGATGGCGGTGGGGAGCATCTCTCTGTTGGCGGCGGTGACGGAGGGGTGCACTCATCTACGGCTTGGGGTCAACCGAAAACCTGGCCAGCAACCCTAGAACGCCACAGTCAAAGCGGCGCCACTGCACTCTCTTTCTCTTTTGCCTTTGCACTGTTCGCAGCACGTACCTGATGAAATATGGCATTAATCATTCATCAATTCTACTTTTTGGGGCATCTCCACTACTATATATAATAGAAAGAATTCGTTTTCTAAGAATTGGCGTCGCCAAGCCCCCGGCCAATCCCAGCAAACCCTTACGAGCAACGCAATGCCAACTCATGCGACGACGGACCCGGCCAATCTTCCTGGCCAACCTCCGGAGATCGGGCCAACCCTCCCAGCCAACCCCCTCCCTCCAGGACCAGGAGGATCAAGATGAGGATGACGAGGATGAGGAGGAGGAGGAGGAGGAGGAAGAGTAGGAGGAAGAGGAGGAGGATGAAGATGAGAAGGAGGAGCAGGAGCGGGAAGGAGAGATGCGGCGGGATAGTAAAGCGGAGGTGTAGCGGAACGGGGGAGGGCGAGGGCGAGAAGGATAATGACATGGATGCGGAGAAGGAGGAGGAGGAGGACGACAAGGATGAACGCAGGCTCGACGACGACATGAGAGGGAGGACGCGCGAACACTCTGAGGAGCCACCTTGGCTCAACAAATGCCGTTCGGGGATACTAGACTCTGGATACAGTTTACATTGGTTCGGGGTGCTCGGGAGACCTACTGGGCCCGCCCGCATCCTCTGTGAGCCAGCTTGGGGTCACTGGGATTACGTCGGGCGTGTCCTCCTACAGGGGGATTTTGGGCGAAAAATAAAACATTCCACAACAAACCCCAAATGCTCAAACATACCCAAAAAATACACCCCCAAAAAAATACACCCAAAAATAAAGCATACCAGACAAATACACCCAACATGCTCAAACATTGTCAAAACATCGCCCCCCGACTCAACACTGGCTGGAAACCCCTTGGCCCCGTCTCCCCGCTCGGAACACGCTAGACACGTTCTGCGATGCGGTCGCCGACAACGCCGCGGCCCCCCACCCTCTTTCTCCTCCTCTTCCTCCTCCTCCTCCTCCTCCTCCTCCCCCTCCTCCTCCTCCACCCCATGGTCAGAGCTTTGAATCAGACTCAGCTCGCTCACGGGTGATCCAATAGCGCATCGCTGGCAACTTCTTGCGGCGTCGCGAGGGGGCACAAGAAAGGAGCAGGGGACAGAGGATCAGGAGGAAGAGGAGGAGGAAGAAGAAGAACAAGAAGAAGAAGAGGACGAGGAGGGGGCACAAGCGAGGAGCACGAGGAGCCAACTCAGGCCAGAGCGGCGCCGCCTGAAGACAGCCTGGTGCTGTCATCCAGCCTGTGGCAACCTGTAAAGACATCTGGCACCAGCTGGGTGGCGTTGTAGTTGTGAGTCTGAGCCACTGCTTTGCGCTGCGCCGGCGGGTGCGCCAAGCGTGACGCAGACTCGACCGCCTTCGATGCGTTCAAATAGTAGCGCTCGAAACGCGATAGTCCGCACTCACAAGGAGCGTCGTGAAAAAAATTCTGGACATGCTGAAACTGTTGAGACTATCCCTAAACGCGTCGATGCGTTCAAACAGTCCAGTTCTATCAGCACTACATCGCGCTCACCAAAAGAAAACTTAAACGAGCCACCGGCTCACTAGCTTCCTGCTCGCCGGTGAGGGCCCCTGCTTACTCCCCACATGATTCGTACTGTTCTGGGTTTCTTCCCACCCGCATCGCGCCCGCGTCCCCTGCTGAGGAGGAGGAGGAGGAGGAGGAGGAGGATGAGGAGGAGGCCCCCCTCGCCCTCCCGCACTCCGAGGGAGCGCGATCCACCGTCGCCGGCCTGCCCATTTTCTCTAAGGGGCGCTCGAAAACCAGGGGAGACCTCCCCTCTGGCCATCGCTCGGACGTCCATTCCGTGTGCTTTTTTCGGTTTCGTGCGTGGCTTTTTCGCCAAATGATCAAGGATGCTCCTCGATGGTCCTCATCGAAGGAAAAAATGCACGCGTCCGAGCGATGCCAAGCCCTTGAAAACTCGGGGGTGGAAACCAGGGTGCCACGGAGCGCGGGAGGGGTGTGCCTGATCGGACTCTAGCACGCCGTGCGGACTGTGCCACTGGGGCCTTCGGGGGGGGCTCCCTATGGGGCCACGGAGCATGTGAGGGGTGTGCCGAATCGGCATGCGGGCACGCCATGCGGACTGTGCCGCTGGGGCCTTCGGTGGAGCTCTCTATGGGCCACGAAACGTGTGAAGTGTGTGCCGAATTGGATGCGGGATGCGGGTACGCCATGCGGACTGTGCCACTGGGGCCTTCGGTGGAGCTCCCTGTGGGGCCACAGAACATGTGAGAGGTGTAGCAAATCGGATGCGGGTGCGCCGTGCGGACTGTGCCTCTGGGGCCTTCGGTGGAGCTCCTATGGGGCCACGAAGCGTGGGAGGGGTGTGCCGAATCGGATGCGGGTACGCCGTGCGGACTGTGCCACTGGGGCTTTCGGTGGAGCTCCTATGGGGCCACGAAACATGTGGGGGGGTGCCGAATAGGGTGCGGGTACGCCATGCGGACTATGCCACTGGGGCCTTCGGTAGAGCTCCTATGGGGCCACGAAACGTGGGAGTCGCGTTCCGAAATGGACATGCTGGGGGCAGAGGCAGGGAAAGGGGGGGAGGAGGGAGGGGGAGGAGGAAGAGCAGGAAGAGGAGGAGGAGGAGGAGGAGGAGGAGGAGGAGGAGGAGGAGGATGGGGAGGAGGGGGAGGAGGAGGGGAGGAGGACGAGGAGGAGGAGGAGGAGGAGGAGGAGGAGGAGGGAGGAGGAGGAGGAGGAGGAGGACGACGAGGAGGAGGAGGAGGAAGGAGGATGGAGGGAGGAACGCGGGGCGCTCTCTCTCTTCAAGACGAAGAAGACCCAACACCACAAGGTGGTCGGGACAAACAACCAAACTGCGGCGGATCCGGGGTCGGGGCCACTCAATGATCCTCTTAGTGTGTGCTAGCAGTTGGCGCCACCCTGTGGGTTGTCCACAGAAGCCGTTTGCACGACGCCAGCGGTGCAACGAGGGCCGAGGCAGGCTGCGTGCTATATCGGTCGAGCGGAGCGGGGCAGACGCGCGCGAACACGCGTGGCGGACCCCAGAAACCCGGAACCCAAAAATAATTGCCATCTCTTGGGAGGCCGACTTCTACTTCCTTAGGTCACTGCTCCCCTGCACTGTCGGCCGGAAGTTCTGCGGCGGGCCACCCTAGAGGCCCCTCAATGTCTCGGCGCTGACACTTTTTGCTTGCAATATGAATTGAGCCCCAAGGGTGCCTCGGGGCAATTTTCGAGGCAACCTTGCCATCTCTTGGGCGGCCGACTTTTACTTCCGCTGGCTCCCGCCAGCTTCTGCCACCCCTCTGCTCGCCCCCGTCAGCGGAGCCGCCCTCGTCTCACTTCCGCCGCCCCTCCGCCGCCTCTCGCCGAGAGAGAGAGAGAGAGAGAGAGAGAAAATGAAGGGGCCCTGGGACACACAAATAGATTCACACAAATGAGAGGATTCCCCTATATTATCCAGTATTTCCTGGGTGTTTGTCTTCCCCCCCACTTCCCATGTTTTCCCATTTTTCTGGGGAATCGACGATTGATCGTGTCTGTGTTTTCTTCCCTCCTGAGAGGTGGCGGGGACCTTCCTGGAACGCCCCGACGCCTGGAAGATCATCGAGCCACCTAAAGACCCCCAGCCCTGGGAGCCGGCCGGGAGGTCCGAGCTGGTTGGAACCCCAGATAATCGGTCAGGAGGGGGAGGAGGAGGAGGAGGAGGAGGAGGAGGAGGAGGAGGA
>CAUYUJ010009091.1:26817-38268 GCA_963575745.1 Prorocentrum cordatum | reverse complement strand
TTCTCCTCCTCATCCTCATCCTCATCCTCATGCACGCTCTTATTCTCCAGCCTCTCGCGCCCTAGCAGTCTCTGCAGCTTCTCGGCCCGAGCTTGCCCCGCTTCGGCCCCCTCCGCCCCCCTCCGCGCCCGCGCGGCGGGGGGCGCCAGGGGCCTGCGCCGGCCCCCGCCGCTCAGGTCAACATCGTCCTCTTCGCGGTGGCGGCCGTCTTCTCGGACCACGCGTGGGCCGCCGCCCAAGGCGGTGGTCCACTCTCCCCCCTCGATCGCGGGTTTGCACGGGGTCCACTTTCCCGTCGATCCGCCCTCGTGTGGGGTGAGACCGACTGTCCCGTGCGACCAGTCGGCAGCATCACGGGGTTCTTTTCCCGTTCGGGTGCGTGCTGGCACGCGCTCCCTCTCTTGAGGTTTGGCTCGCGCCATTCCTTCCCTGCAGGCCGCTTGCCTGCAGGCGGGACGCTCACGCGCTCGTCAGGCCACCTGTCCTACAGGCGCCTGTCGCCAATGGCTTCCTGGCCAACGGCTTTTGCGGCTGCACATCCAGTCTTCTGCGGTGCCGATCCGCCGACCTGGCGCCCCTCGACGGGTTCGACGCCTGCGCTGCCTCAAACCCCTCCTCCTTTCTCCTGCCATTCTTCCCCTTTTACCTTCGGGGTGGCGGAGTGGGGGACCCATGAGAGGACTGGAGGAGGACGAGGAGGAGCTTGCACGCCATGTGCTGCGAGACTCGAGCAGCCCGAGATCGCACGAGATCCGAGGGTCCCAGCCGCCGCGCATGCCTTGCCCGCCAGGGTGCACTCTTCTCCCGCTGGACTTGCGCACAGCTCCTTGAAAGCCGACGCAGCAGAATGGTGCGCAGCGAAGATAATCGCGCCCAGGAGGCAGGATCTGGAGGGGGACCTTCCTGCTAACCTCCCCCTCACTCCTTCTTCTTGCCTCTACACCGCCACCGGGCTCACCTATGCCGCTGGGCATGACGACCCATTCCTGGGCCCCGCCTGCTCCACCGTGGGCGGGGGGGCTTCAGTCGCGGGGCACACGGGCTGTGCCGCCGCTGCGGGTTCCCGGCCTTCGTCTAGAGGCATCGCCGCGGCCACTTCCGCCGACGTTTCTGCTCGGACCGCCGGAGGCGTTGACATTCGCGCACCTCCAGGTTTGGGCCCGTTGCCACCGGGGCTGGCGGTCAGGCAGACTGGGCCGCCTCCGGGCCTTGACGTTTCAGTCGGTGGGCCCGCGTCGTTCCCGCTGCTGCGGACCCCGCCCTCTCCTCCAGGTGGGCCGCCGGCCGTTGTTCCGCCGCCAAGCCTCGCTCATTCGGCGGTCGTCGCCAAGCTGCTTCGCGCGGAGCCTCATTCACCCCTAGCGGCGGACGCTGCGGTGTTCGACGGATCTGCAGGAGTAGGTATGCGCCCTGCCAGCGATGCTGTTGCGGCCCCGCAGGGAGGGGCTCGTACCGCTCCCTCAGCCGCCACCGCAGTCTACGCCTGCCTGCCCCCTCCAGGGTTGGAGCCGCCGAGGCCAGCACCGACGCCAGCACGAATGCCCGCACTGACGGCGGCGGCACCGACACCTGCGCTCACGCTGACGCCAGCGCCAGCGCATACGCCCGCACCGAGGCCAGCACCGACGCCAGCACTGACGGCGGCAGCATCGACGCCTGCGCTTACGCCAGCACCAGCGCCAGCGCCTCCGCCCGCACCGAGGCCAGCATCGACGCCAGCAGTAACGCCAGCAATGACGGCGGCAGCACCGACGCCTGCGCTTAAGCCGGCACCAACGCCAGCGCCTCGGCCCGCTCCGAGGGCAGCACCGACGCCAGCACTAACGCCAACACTGACGGCGACAGCACCGACGCCTGTGCCGACGCCAGCTTCAGCACCAGCGCTAGCACCGACGCCAGCCCTTACGCCAGCATTGACGGCGGCGGCACCGACGCCTGCGCTCACGCCGGCACCAGCGCCAGCGCCTTCGCCAGCACCGAGGCCAGCACCGACGCCAGCCCTAGCGCCAGCAGTGACGGTGGCAGCACCGACGCCTGCGCCTACGCCGGCACCAGCGCCAGCGATTACGCCAGGGAGCGCTTCGACAGTGTTGTCCTTCCACCCGCCGCCTGGGTTCGAGGCGCTGCCGGGCCCCACGGTCTGGCAGGTGGGGCCTCCTCCTGGCCTCACTGGCCTGGAGGCGGGCGCTCGGGTGCCGCCGCCGCACAACCGTTGCTCGACCGACGCCGCGGTTGGGTTTCCACTTCCTGACAGCGAAAGTTGGCAGTGGGCGATCCCCTGCTTAGGGGCCCCACCCCTGCCTCCAAGGGAGCCGCTTGCGTCTGGTGCCTCCCGTGCGAGCGCCCTCGCCGTCTTGCACTCTCTCGGGCTACGCGGGAGGCCAACGTCGGCGTCGTCGGACACTACTCACGCCTGTCTTGTGACCGCAAGGCCTCTTGCGAGCAGTGTGTCCGGCTCGAGCTCCCGCGACCTGCCTTGGTCGCTCGGGGTACGCGGGGGCCCCCCCGCGTCCCTGCCAGGATCAGCCCCCTCGTTGTCGGGCGCTACGCTGGAAGCTTTTGCTGCTGGTGCAAATGGCTTCGAGGTAGCTGGTACTCGCCTTCCCGACGCCGCTGCTTCGGCGCCACAGAGCACGGGTCGCACCGATCCCTCGGCCCCCGCCACAACTCGCGATTTGGGCACGCCGCCGCGCAGCCGTCCTATGGCCGCTTCGCCGTGTCTTCCAGGTTTTCTGCCCCCTCCAGGGCGGGAACCGCCTTCACGGCCGTGCGCCTCGCGTCGCTCTAGGGGCGCCCTCCGCGAGGCTAGAGGTGCCCCAGCCCTTCGCCGACGTGGCGGTTCGTCTGGGTCTCCTGCCACTCGGGATCTTGGCCACGTTGGCCAGGACTCCTGCGCCACCTCAGCGCGTCCAGCTGCGCGCTGGGACCCCAGCCTCGGCGCTCGTCTCAGCGTGGGGGAAGGCTCGGTCGAGCGCCCCTCCGCAGGCGCTCCCGCTTGCCCCTCCCGCGCGCGTCCCCCCGCCACCCGGGCCGGCCAACCCCGCTGCGGTCGCCGGCTTCGCCGAGGGGGTCGCAGGGGACGCACTGGGGCCGCCTGCCGAGGCGCCCCAGACGGCTCTCGATCTGGCTCTCATCTGCCAGTACGTCAAAGAGCTGCAGTCCTTCCACACGCGTATCGCGGCCGAGCGGAAGGCCGAGGCCCCGGAGCAGTTTCCTCGCATTCCCAAGGTGCCGACAATGCCCGAGCAGCCGCAGCAGCTCAAGGCGAGCCCAGCCTCGGCCGAGGGTCGCAGCCGCGGCGAATCGTTGCAGGCGATGCCGCTGCCGCTGCGAGGCGTGCCTGGGCTGAGCGAGGCCGCGAGAGTAGGAATGCGCTCTTCCAGCGATGCTGGTGCGGCCCCGCAGTGAGGAGTTCGTTCCGCTGTCGCGTCTCTCGCTCGGTTCGAGGTCCCCCCTCTGAGCCTCATGGTCATTTTGGCCAGTTTCACCGTGTTGCCGAAGCCCCTGCCGACGGGGACTTAGGCGCGCGGCCTCTCGCCTCCTTCGGTTCTGTTGCCAGTGGGAACTACCCTCGAGTTGACTTGTCCTCAGGGGTCACTACCGTGCCACCGGCCCCTCGAGTTGACTTGTCCTCAGGGGCCGCCGCCAGTTCCGATGCCTCTCGCGTTGACCTGTCCGCAGGGGATTTAGGCCCGAGGCCGCCTGCGCCTGCCGGCACCACACTTTCCTTTTCCAAGGTCGCGCCCTTTGTCGCGGACCTATCTGCCTTGCTGCGCCTTTTCCCGGGCGCGAACATCGATGTCACCCACTGGGCCGCTGCTTTGGCCCAGGTTGGGATGGGTGCTCGGTGTTCTCTGGCTTCTTTCACCCGCACTTCTATCGGCGCGTCGGTTCGGGACGGTTCGTATCAGTTGGAGCCGCCTCCCCGCGATCCATGGCCGTGCCCTCCAGCCCCGTCTCTTGGTCCCCCGCCCGACGGCTTGTCGGGGAGGCGCAGAGAACGATGGAGGCTGAGGCGCGCAGCCCGCACCTTAGCGCAACATGCCGCTGTTGCGCTAAACTGGCTCACCTTGGGCCAGCCCCGCCTCGCTCCCGTAGAGGCTCAGGTGCGGACGACGGCCACGCCCTGCCAGGAGGGCATTCGCACTCGTATTGAGCGCTTGTGCCGGATCGCAGTTCGCCTTGCCCGCGGGGGCAAGAGCGACCTTGGTCGAGCCTTCGCCAAGTTCGACTCTACTGAGGTCTCGCTCCATGGCCTGGCCACCCATGTTGCAGCTCTGGAGGCCTCCTTCACCTCTTCCTCCTCCGTGCCTGCCCCCATGCGGCACTGCCCGACCAGCGCCCCTCCTGTGCCTGATTCGCTGGCTTCTGCGGCGGCTTGGGACTCCACCCAGGCCGAGCCCTTCGACTTAAAAGTCAGGGCGTCCCGCATCAAGTGGGATTATTCGCCAACGTTTGATCCTACTCCCTTCCTCTCCGACGCTCGAGTTCGCGAGGCGTTCCTCGACCCAGAGGTGATGCGGCTCCCGTCGTCAGAGTGGCCTCCCGGCCAAAAGGGGGCGCGCGTCCACATGGACCGCTCTGAGCTGTGGGCCCTGCTCCAGAAGTGGGATGCCTGCGGCGCTCTGTACCTGACTCCCGCTTCTGACCTCGCCTGGGATGAAGCCTGCGGAGCTTTCAGAGTACCTAAGGACAGCGATTGTGACAGGCTGATCCTGAACCCCACGGTCGTGAACAGCCGCTGTGCCTCCATCTCGTCCAGCACCCAGCGCCTCGGCCAGGGCTTTCTGCTCTGCCGCCTTGGTTTGGAGCCAGGGGAGTGGCTAGCGGTTTCCTGCGACGACTTACGGGAGTTCTATTACACCTTCCGCGTCCCTCCTGCGCGCGCCAGGCGCAACGCCCTTCGCGTTCGGTTGCCTTCATCCCGCTTCAAAGCCTTCCGAGCTTGGCGCCCCGAGCTCGAGGGTTTGGACGTCGCTCCCTGCCTGAATGCTCTGGCTATGGGCGACAACATGGCGGTGGAGATTGCCAACTCCGCACACGAGGGCGTCTTGCACAGCTTCGGGGCCTTGCGGCCTCACGAGCAGGTTGTCCACCGCTCGCCCTTTCCGCGGGGACCGTTTGTCGAGATGCTGAATATTGATGACCATACTGGTTTCCAAAAGCTCTCGTGGCACGGCTCCGCTCCTCGCCCCGACGACCCTCGTCGTCGCGATCGCGAGGTCTTTGCCGCCTGTGATGAAGGCTACCCCCGCGTCGGCTTGGTGCAGCACCCAGGCAAGCGCGCGCGCGGCGAAACGCACAAGGTCGTCGTGGGTGCCGAGGTAGAAGGGCGCATCGGTATCGTCTGCGCTCCTCTGGTGCGGACGGTCGCTTTGTGCAGGCTGACTCTGATTCAAATCTACCTTGGCATCACGACGCGCTCCCTCCTAGCCTCTCTTGTAGGCTGCTGGGTCCAGGTGTTTCTTTATCGCCGTCCACTGCTGGCCATTTTCACGCACGTCTACAACTTTTTGTCGCGGCTGGCCACCGAGGATGGCATTGAATACGATTTGCCTCCTTCCGTTCGCGACGAGCTTTTGGCTTGCACTTTCTTAGCCTTTACGGCTATCACCGACCTCCGGGCGCAACCTTGCCCCGAGGTGTTCGGTACGGACGCGTCCCTCGGCTGGGGGGGAGTGGTCCGCGCTCCGATCACCCCGCAGCTCTCCTCGGAGCTGTGGCGCAGGTCGGAGCTCGGGGGGTGGCATACGATGCTTCATAATCGCAGCCTCCTCGCTGTTCTTGAGCGCGGTGAACCTGTTGGCCCTGAGCTGACCCAGCTGCATCGCGACCTGGGGCTCATGTCTCTTGAGCCCCCCGTCGCGCCGCGCTGGATCACCGAACTGTCGGAGTCGCTTCGCTTTCGCTTAGCGTATAAATGGGAGTTCCGCATGCCTCGGCACATCAATATCCTTGAAACAACCGTTTATAAGAGCCTGTGCAAATATTGTTGTGTTCGCCTTCCCAACTCTCGCATTCCAATTTTGCTCGATTCGAAGGTTGCTTTGGGTGCATCCGCCCATGGTCGGAGCAGCTCACCAGCATTGTCTCATGTTCTTGCTACCATGTTGCCTTATATTATTGGCGGAGGGCTCTACATGGGCGGCTTGTATGTGCCCACGGACGTTCATCGCGCCGATGACCCTACGAGGAATCGACCCGTTCGACCTCCCTCCCGGGCTCCTCCCGCTTGGCTCGTGGAAGCTGAAAACGGTGATTTCCAACGCTTTGATTGCATAGCTTATGCGGACTCCCGTGCACCTTATCCGACCTGTTTGTGGGGCCGCCTCGTCGCCTTTCTTTTGGCGCGAGGCCCCGCAAGGCGCGGGCGCCTCGGCTTTGCGGCCGTCTCCCCAGCCGCGCGGGGCGTTGGGATGGCCGTATCCTCGGACGGCGCCGAGGGAGAGTCTGCTGACCCCTCCGGCGCTAGCGGGGCTGCCGCCAGCGCCCCACCACCAGCCACCGAGGCAGCCGCCCGCGGCCCGCGCGACAGCGCCGCCGCGGATACCTCCGCCAGCAGCCCCAAGGGCCTACGGATCGCCATGTTCGGCAACCCTGCCGCCGCGCCCAAAGCCGCCGCTGATGCCCTGGGCGCGCCCGCGGGCCCTGCCGCCAGCGCTCCGTCTGCCGGGGCGGCCTTCGACGCGCCCCGCGCCAAGGCTCGCCCGGGCCTAGCTTCCAGCTCCAAGGCCATGTCGGCCCCCCCGGCTGCCATAGGTCGGGGCGCGACGCGCCAGGGACTTGCCGAGGCTCTCTCGGGCCGTGCCGAGGCGTCCGCGCGCACCTTTCAACGCGCGGTGCGCTTGAGCCGCGCCCGTGAGCTGCTCGGGGTAAGCGAGAGCGGCGGCAGACAGGCTGTGCAAGCCGCCTTCAGGCGGATATCTGTCGCCGTTCACCCCGACAAGGCCCCGCCAGGGCTCAGCGGCGCGGAGCTGGCCGACCGAGCTCGCCGCTGGAAGGAGTTATGTGACGCCAAGTCCACGCTCCTCCAGGCCGCCGCTTGCGAGTGCGCCTCCAGCGCGAGCGCCCCTGCCGCGGGCGAGGGGCCTGCGGCCAATGCTTTGGCCCGCGCTAAGCAGGGAGGCAAGGGTCAGCAGCGCGGAGCTCTCCCCGCTGGCCACGCACCTGGGGGGTGGCTGCCCCTGCACCTGGGGGGGGCTGCCCTGGCACCTGGCCGCCGCGCTCGCCGCACGGCGAACGCTCGCATCTGGGGCCACGTGCCCCGCTCCAGGTGCGCAGCAGGATCTCCGACGAGCAAAACGCGCCCTCTCCCTCGCGAGAAGCGCGCCCGTTCCGAGGCGGCCACCGACCGCCCTGTAGGCGCGCGCCCTTCCAGCGAGGCGGCCACGGCACCGCAGGGAGGGACACGCGCCGCAGGGGGGGAAGGCCAAGGCCAGCAGCGCGCATGTCTCCGCTCGAGCGCCGCCTGCGCCCGGGGTTACCTCCAGCGCTGCCGCCGCCGCCGCTTTCGCGGACCTGGCGTTCGGGGTCTCCCAGAGTGGCTTTCCCCGCGCTACCGAGGGGTCGCTCCCCTCGGCCGCCTACGCCGACGGAAGGAGTGCGGCGAGCCTCGGCGAGCCCCCTTACCCTCGCCAGAGCGTTCGCCTTCCGCAGGCGAGCCTGTCGACTCGCGGGGTTCCTGGCGCGACGCGGGTCGGGCGTGGGGCTGAGGAGCCCCCCGCCCGCAGATCGCGCGGCTCTCCTTCTTCGCGCGTGAGTTTCACTCTCTTTTTCGCCCGGCCTTCTGCGGGGCTGGACAGCACTGACGGCGGCAGGTGCGGAGCCCGCGCCTACGCCGGCACCAGCGCCAGCACCTAGGCCAGCACCGGGGCCAGCACCGACGCCAGCATTAACGCCAGCACTGACGGGGGCGGCACCGACGCCTGTGCCTACGCCAGCACCAGCGCCAGCGCTTCAGCCAGCACCAAGGCCAGCACCGACGCCAGCACTAACGCCAGCCCTGGCGGCGGCCGCACGCTGCAGCGCCGGCGCCTGCGCCTACGCCGGCACCATCGCCAGCGCCTACGCCAGCACCAAGGCCAGCACGGCGCCAGCACTCACGCCAGCACTGGCGACGGTTGCACCGACGCCTGCGCGCCTGCGCCTACGCCGGCACCAGCGCCAGCACTTAGGCCAGCACTGGGGCCAGCACCGACGCCTGCACTAACGCCAGCACTGACGGTGGCCGCACCGACGCTTGCGCCT
Source organism: Prorocentrum cordatum (assembly GCA_963575745.1). Classification (NCBI taxonomy): domain Eukaryota; class Dinophyceae; order Prorocentrales; family Prorocentraceae; genus Prorocentrum; species Prorocentrum cordatum. The sequence continues at coordinate 30,021 of CAUYUJ010009091.1, read as the reverse complement.
ACGCCGGCACCAGCGCCAGCGCTTCAGCCAGCACCGAGGCCAGCACCGACGCCAGCATTAACGTCAGCACTGACAGCTGCAGCGCCGGCGCCTGCGCCTACGCCGGCACCAGCGCCAGCGCCTACGCCAGCCCTAGGCCAGCGCCGGCGCCAGCACTCACGCTAGCACTGGTGGCGGTTGCACCGACCCCTGCGCCTACGCGGGCACCAGCGCCAGCGCTTACGCCCGCACCACGGGCAGCACCGGCGCCAGCACCAACGCCAGCACTTACGGCGGCAGCACCGACGCCTGCGCCTACGCCAGCACCAGCGCCAGCGCCAGCGCCAGCACCGAGGCCAGCACCGGCGCCAGTACCAACGCCAGCACCGTCGGCGGCAGCACCGGCGACTGCGCCTACGCCGGCACCAGCGCCAACGCCTACGCTAGCACCGAGGCTAGCGCCGACGCCAGCACTCACGCCAGCACTGACGGCGGCAGCGCCGACGCCTGCGCCTACGTCGTCACCAGCGCCAGCGCCTACGCCAGCACCGAGGCCAGCACCGACGCCAGCACTAACGCCAGCAATGACGGTGGCAGCACCGACGCCTGCGCCTTCGCTGGCACCAGCGCCAGCGCTTCAGCCAGCACCAAGGCCAGCACCGGCGCCAGCATTAACGCCAGCACTGACGGCGGCCGCACCGACGCTTGCGCCTACGCCGGCACCAGCGCCAGCGCCTACGCCAGCGCCGACGCCATCACTACCGACAGCACTGAAGGCGGTTGCACCGACGCCTGCACCTACGCCAGCACCAGCGCCAGCGCCTACGCCAGCACCGAGGCCAGCTTCGACGCCAGCACTAACGCCAGCACTGACGGCGGCAGTACCGGCGCCTGCGCCTACGCTGGCACCAGCGCCAACGCCTACGCCAGCACCGACGTCAGCACTGTCGCCAGCACTACCGCCAGCAGTGGCGGCTGCAGCGCCGACGCCTGCGCCTGCGCCGGCACCAGCACCAGCGCCTACGGCAGCGCCTACGCCAGCACCGACGCCAGCACTAACGCCAGCACTGTCGGCGACAGCACCAGCGCCTTCGCCTACGCCAGCACCAGCGCCAGCGCCTATGCCAGCACTGAGGCCAGCACCGTCGCCTGCACCAATGCCAACATTGGCTGCGGCTGCACCGGCGCCTGCGCCTATGCCGGCTACGGCGCGGGCGTCTACGCCAGCACCGACACTAGCATTGGCGCCAGCACTACCGCCAGCAGCACTAACTCTCACGCGCTATGTGGGCGACGGCTGAGGGCGGTAGTAGCGGAGAATCGCTTCAGCCGGCAACGCTGCGTTTGCCATGGCAGAAATTTTAAGCTGTTGGGTCTCACCGATCCGCTCCCACCCTTCGGGCAGTGCGGCTTCCGTACTCGGTGAATCCATTTGCTTTCGGCGGTTGGCGCACCGCGTGTCAATACGGCCTGCTCGGCTCTTCTAGCCGTCCGCCCCTCCCTGAGCCCCCCCTTTGTGCTCAGGTCGCCTCTCTTGTCGCTGCCTTACTGAATGCCGGCCCTACTGCGTGGCCCCACTTTCACCCTGCGGCCGCCCGCCGAAACCTTGTCACTTCGCAAGGGCTTTGAGCCTGGGTATGGCTGCTCCGCCGATCTCCTCGGCGGCCAGACGGAGCTCACCGTCTGAGAGCGGTGCCGCACGGCCCGCGCGCGCTGGGCGGGCCCGCACACTTTCGGGCCCCCTCGCGCACGCGCGCCGCGGCCGCCGCCCGGAGACTGCTCGCTTGCGCCGATGCGGGAGAATGCACGCTCTTATTCTCCAGCCTCTCGCGCCCTAGCAGTCTCTGCAGCTTCTCGGCCCCCCACCTCTCCCCCCCTCCTTTCACAAGGCTGACCTGCGGCGCTGCTCCGCCGATCTCCTCGGCGGCCAGACGGAGCTCACCGTCTGAGAGCGGTGCCGCACGGCCCGCGCGCGCTGGGCGGGCCCGCACACTTTCGGGCCCCCTCGCGCACGCGCGCCGCGGCCGCCGCCCGGAGACTGCTCGCTTGCGCCGATGCGGGAGAATCCTCTTCCTCCTTGTCCCCCTCCTCCCCCTCCCCCTTCAGCGACTGAGGCGGCCTTCCCCCCCCCCCGCGGGCGGGCGGCGGCGTGCCCCGCGCCGGGCGCCGGCGCTTCCCCCCGAAGCGCCGCGCCGACCCTCGACCCGGCGAGGGCGCGGTGCAGCCGCCTGCCTAGCCTCCTCCTCCTCCTCCTCCTCCTCCTCCTCCTCTCCCTCCTCCTCGTCCTCCTCCTCCTCCTCCTCCTCCTCCTCCTCCTCCTCCTCCTCCTCCTCCTCCTCCTTCCTCCTCCTCCTCCTCCTCCTCCTCCTCCTCCTCCTCCTCCTCCTCCTCCTCCTCTCCTCCTGCTCCTCCTCCTCCTCCTCCTCTCCCTCTCCTCCTCCCTCCTCCTCCTCCTCCTCCTCCTCCTCCTCCTCCTCCTCCTCCTCCCCCTTCTCCTCTTCGCAGTGCTCCTCTTCCTCCCCCTCCTCCTCGTCCTCCCCGTTATTCTCCTCTCTCTCCTCCCCGTCCCCCTCTTCCCGAGATGGCACGGTGCATCCTCTTTCTCGGCCCTCGGAGCTGGAAGATTACCCAGACCCCGTCGAGTCATTTTCGGCTCCTCCTCTTCTTCCTCCTCCTCCTCCTCCTCCTGCTCCTTCTCCTCTTTCTCCTCCTCTTCCTCCTCTTCCTCCCCCTCCTCCCCCTTCTCCTCCTCCTTCTCCTTCTCCTCCTCCTTCTCCTCCCCCTTCTCCTCCCTCTCCCCCTCTTCCTCTTCCTCCTCCTCCTCCTTCGTTCGGGTCTGACCCCTCCCTCCCAGATGCGCTGGACCACCTCGCAAGCAGCTTGTCGGAGCTCAGAGTTGTGAGGATGTCTCAGGCGAAACGCGCTGGACTCTTGGAGCCCAGAGTTGGGGATGTCTCAGGCGAAACGCGCTGGACCATGTCGCGCGCGACATCTCGGAGCCCATATTCGCAAGGATGTCTCAAGCGAAACGGGCTGGACAACCTCGCGCGTGGCACCTCGGAACCCAGATTCGCAAGGATGTCTCAGGCGAAACGGACTGGACCATCTCGCGCGCGGCATCTCAAAGATGTCTGAGGCGAAACGTGCAAGACAACCCCGCGCTCGGCGTCTTGGAGCGCAGATTTGCGAGGATTTCTCAGGTGAAACGCCCCAACCATTCCTCGC
>CAUYUJ010009091.1:16817-21817 GCA_963575745.1 Prorocentrum cordatum | reverse complement strand
TTACACACTAACCCACCAACACACCAACACACCAACACACCAATTCAACTACAAACCAACACACTAACACACCAACACACCTACACGCCAACACACAAGCACACAAACACACCATCACCCACACACAGACGCACACAGACGCACACAGGCACACGGACACACAGACACACAGACATACAGACACACAGACACACACACATACACACCGACATACGGACACAGAGACATACAGGCACACGGACACAGACACACAGACACAGACACACAGACACACAGACACACAGACACACGGACACACACAGACACACGGACACACAGACACACAGACACACAGACACACAGACACACGGACACACAGACACACAGACACAGGCACACAGACACACGGATATACAGACACACGGACACACAGGCACACAGACACATCGACACACGGACACACAGAGACACACAGACACACAGGCACACACATACACACGGACATACGGACACAGAGACACACAGGCACACAGACACACAGACACACAGACACACAGACACACAGACACACGGACACACACAGACACACAGACACACAGACACACAGACACACAGACACACAGACACACAGACACACGGACACACGGACACACAGACACACGGACACACAGACACACAGACACACGGACACACAGACACACAGACACATCGACACACGGACACACCGACACACAGACACACGGACACACGGACACACAGACACACGGACACACGGACACACAGACGCACAGACACACAGATACACAGACACACAGACACACGGACATACAGACACACGGACACACAGGCACACAGACACACCGACACACAGAGACACACAGACACACAGGCACACGCACATAAACACGGACATACGGACACAGAGACACACAGGCACACATACACACAGACACACAGACACACAGACACACAGACACACAGACACAGAGACACACACAGACACACCGACACACAGACACACAGACACACAGACACACAGACACACAGACTCACACGCACACACACACACAGACACACAGACACAGACACACAGACACACGGACACACAGTCACACAGACACACAGACATACGGACACACAGGCACACGGACACACAGACACACGGACACACCGACACACGGACACATACACACACGCACACACGGACACACAGACACACGGACACACGGACACACAGACACACAGACACACAGATACACCTACACACAGACACCCGGACATACAGACACTTTGACACACAGGTACACAGGCACACGGACACACAGACACACAGACACACAGACACACAGACTTACGGACACACCGACACACCTACATACCTACACTCCTACACACCTACACACCTACACACCTACACACTTATTCACTTACAAACCCACATCAGAGTGAGGGGGCTGAACCGAACGGTCATTCACTGTCCCTGGGTGGCTGGTTGAAGTGAAATTTTGCGATGCGGGTTATTGTTGTTGTTGTTGTTGCTGTTGCTGTTGTTGTTGTTGTTGTTGTTGTTGTTGTTGTTGTTGTTGTTGTTGTTGTTTATTGTTTGTTGTTTGTTGTTTGTTGTTTGTTGTTTGTTGTTTGTTGTTTGTTGTTTGTTGTTTGTTGTTTGTTGTTTGTTGTTTGTTTGTTGTTTGTTGTTTGTTGCTTGTTGTTTGTTGTTTGTTGTTTGTTGCTGTCGTCGTCCCACCCGCGACCCGCCCCGCGACCCGCCCGCGACCCACCCCGCGACCCACCCGCGACCCACCCGCGACCTACCCCGCGACCCACCCGCGACCCCCCCCGCGACCCGCCCGCGACCCACCCGCGACCCACCCGCGACCCACCCCGCGACCCGCCCGCGACCCACCCCGAGACCCCCTCGGCGACCCACCCGCGACTCACCGGCGACCCACCCGCGACCACCCGCGACCCACCCGCGACCCAACCGCGACCCACCCGCGACCCACCGCGACCCACTCGCCACCCACCCGCCACCCACCCGCGACCCACCCGAAATTTCCGGCGCCTGCGGCGGGTTTCTTTTGAATTCGTTCCAGGTGGAGAACCTGCGACCCACCCGCGACCCAAACCGCGCCCGCGACCCACCCGCGATCCACCGCCACCCACCCGCGACCCACCCGCGACCGACCCCGCGACCCACCCGAAATTTTCGGCGCCTGCGGCGGCTGTTTTTCAATTCCTTCCACGTGGAGGTGGAGAGCCCGCGACCCACCCGCGACCCAAACAACGTTCACTGAACAAGCCAAAACTTCGGCGCCTGCGGCGGGTTTCTTTTGCATTCGTTCCAGGTGGATAACCTGCGACCCAAACTGCGTTCAGCGTACAAATCCAAATTTTCGGCGCCTGCGGCGGGCTGTTTTTGAATTCCTTCCAGGTGGAGGTGGAGAGCCCGCGACCCAAATTTCGTTAACTGAACAAGCCAAAAATTCGGCGCCTGCGGCGGGCTGTTTTTGCATTCGTTCCCGGTGGCCCACCAGCGATCCCCCCCTGCGCTGAACTTGTCAGAGCACGCAAATCGGCGCCTGCGGCGGGCTTGCTCGCATTGGTTTGGGAAAGCGCCCTCGTGCCATTCCCCCGATCCGGCCCACGCTGACTCTACAAAAGCACATCGGCGCCTGCGGCGGGGCTGTGTCTGAACACGTTCATTGACAATCCAGTTGCCTGCTGCAATTCGGCATCCGTGCCCAAAGCCTGGGTTCAGGGGAAGCTGCCTCAAGGCGCCCACAATTAAGAGGCCTCGGGGCGCTCAAGGACCCTCCTGAGGGGGGCGCCATCGACAGCGAAGGTGAGGGCCACGCGGTCCGCCGTCTCGACGCCCGCGTCGCCCGCGCCCGCCCCCTCACTCTTATCCGCAATTGCGGGGTGCTACGTACTACACACCTGCACACCTACACACCTACACACCTACACACCTACACACCTACACACCTACACACACACTCACACGCACACACACACACACACTCACATGCACACGCGCACGCACGCACACACGCACACACGCACACACGCACGCACGCACACTCTCACGCACGCACACACAGACACGCAGACACACAGACACACCCACAAACGGACACACAGACACACAGGCACACAGGCACACAGACACACAGACACACCGACCCACAGACGCACAGACACGGACACACAGACACACAGACACACAGACACACAGACACACAGACAATCAGACACACTGACACACGGACACACGGACACACAGACACACAGACACACAGCCACAGAGACCCACAGACATACGGACACCCGAACACACAGACACACAGACACACAGACATACAGACACACAGACACACCTACACACGGACACACCTACACACAGACACACCTACACACAGATACACCTACACACAGACACACAGACACACAGACACACCCACACACCTACACACCTACACACCTACACACCTACATACCTACACACCTATGCACCTATACACCTACACACCTACACACCTACACACACTCCTACACACCTACACACCAACACACCTACACACCTACAAACAAATCTACACGCCTACACACCTACACACCTACATACCCACACACCTACGCACCTACACACCGCCACACCTACACACCTACACACTTACACACCTACACACCAACACACCTACACACCTACACACCTACACAGCAACACAGCAACACACCAACACACCAACACACCAACACACCAACAGACCAACAGACCAACACACCAACACCAACTCACCAACACACCCACACACCAACACACCAACACACCAACGCACCAACACACCAACACACCAACACACCAGCACACAGTAACCAGAACCAGAACCGGAACGGGAACCAGAACCAGAACCAAAACCAGAACCAGAACCAGAACCAGAACCAGAACCAGACAGACAGGCAGACAGACAGACACACACACACATTTCCCTTCAGCGGCGAGGTGACGACACCGTTGCGAAGCGCTAAGCCAGAACACGCTTAGGTGAATCACCACCTGGCGTAGCATATGGGTGAACTGAATGGAAGCAGGCGCATGCAAATAAGGAAGGCCCGGACGGCGGGTGCACATTGAAGAAGCCGAAGTACGCACAATGCAATGCAAGTGGAGGAGGAGGAGGAGGTGGATGAAGAGGAGGAGGAGGAGGAGGTGGCGTGCATAATTCAAAGAGGGGGGTTGGGCCGTCTTAGGGTCACGGGTGTTTATGTTGCCAACGGGCCAAGAATTAATGATCGCCGGCCTTCTCATGGGCATTTCACAGAGGTGGGTCCTTGTGGCGAACGCCCAGGAATCAGGAATTAAGGAGGAGTCCGGGTTCGCCATCCCCGCACTGGGGCCAGGGGGGGGGCGGGTCCTCGTGGCGAGCTGCACCCAAAAATCAGGAAACCAGGATGGGTCAAGGGTCGCCATCCCTGCTCTGGGACCAAAGAAACAAAGGTCTCCATCTTTGCGCTGGGGCCACGGAGGAAGGTGGGTCCCTGTGGCGAGCGGCAAGCAGGAAAGTCGTAGTAGTACTAGTTGCAGTAGTAGAATTATGATTATGATTAGTAATAGTAGTAGTAGCAGTACTAGTAGTAGTAGTAGTAGTAGCAGTAGTAGTAGTAGTAGTAGTAGGAGTAGTAGTAGGAGTAGTAGTAGTAGTAGTAGTAGTAGGAGTAGTAGTGGTTGTGGTAGTAGTTGTAGTCGTAGCAGCAGTAGTGGTAGTAGTCTTAGTCTTAGTCGCAGTAGTAGTAGTAGTAGTAGTAGTAGTAGTAGTAGTAGTAGTAGTAGTAGTAGTAGTAGTAGTAGTAGTAGTAGTAGTAGTAGTAGTAGTAGTAGTAGTAGTAGTAGTAGTAGTAGTAGTAGTAGTAGTAGTAGTAGTAGTAGTAGTAGTAGTAGTAGTAGTAGTAGTAGTAGTAGTAGTAGTAGTAGTAGTAGTAGTAGTAGTAGTAGTAGTAGTAGTAGTAGTAGTAGTAGT
>CAUYUJ010009091.1:0-12500 GCA_963575745.1 Prorocentrum cordatum | reverse complement strand
ACTGCCCCGCGACCTGGAGGGACTTCGAGGCTAAGAAATTCCCATTCCAGGCCACCCTCGCGGTCATCGAAGGCACCGTGTCTACCGCCGACCTGTCAGCCCTGGCGTGCCAGGAGCGCGCCGTATGCGCACTCTACGTTGACGTGCTTGGGTCCGGCATCGGCCTCGCCGACGACCCGACTAAGCAGGCAAGCGGCGTCGCCTGGATAGGTGGGGGGTACTCATTCACGCGCCTGCACCTGGACGCGCCCGCCCCGCCCGGGCCACGCCCTGGAGTTGCGCTGAGGCCCCCGTGGATAGACGACTGAGACACCAGGTAGACGAGGGAACAGAACAAGGCCGAGTTCAACTGCCAAGAGTGTCTACGCGGCCCCTTCAAGCGCGACGAAGGCGCCTGCGTCGGCAAGCGGATCCGCCAAACCATCGCGGTCAACAGGCTGACGGAGCACTGCCAGGGAGGGGGCCTCACTTGGCTGAGCGTCTGCTGCTGGGCCACGAAGGCCATGGGAGAGCGCCGGCCCATTCCAGACGACGTGGACTTCAAGGGCTGGATCAACGACCGCCCCGACGACATGCCTGTGCGCACAACGCGCGCCCTGCCGGGACTGTGCCCGACGTCAACGCCCGCGGCCCTAACACCTGTGGACCTGCTGCTGGCCCCGCTGGAAGGCGACCTGAACCCGCTCAATGTCGGGGCCGCCCCCCCGGCCAGTAACGCGGAACGACGATCGCCAGATCTTTCACTTCTACAAGAAGAATGTCGGCATCTGGCGATGCGACGGCTGCCCCCTGGGCACAGAGGGACACACATGGGGGCCAGGGCAGGCTTTCCCTGGCATGTGCGGGCACGCCGCTGATCCAGAAGGACCCCGTGCCGGCTTTAGCCTGGTCCACGGGCTCCCACCCATGCAACTAATGAGGGGAATGTTCCTGGCGCAGCGCTGGCGCGCGGGCTGGTGCTGCGAGGGGCGCCGGATCCACCGCTGGGACATGGCCCCGTCAGCAGTGAAACAGGGGCACTCGACATGCACGGCCCTGACGTATACCCCGGCGTAGGAGCCGGACCTCTCGCCGCGCTGCCGGGCATCCCCGCCTCGTCGTCAGAGGTCGCAGCGCGCCCCGGCCAGAAGGAAGTGCAGCGACGCGCTGCTGCCTGGGACGAGGAGGCGCGCATCTACCAGGAGCGCCTCCACATCTCACTCCCGCCACCTCCCAATGACAAGCAGCAGCGCCTAGCCCGGGAGCGGCGACCGGCGGGCGGGGAGACGCACGCAGAGGTGGCGGCGCAGATCAGGGGCGAAGGTGACGAGGAGGCGCGCGGCCGAGGGGCCGGGCGCGCAGACCCCAGCGCCACGGCGTCAGCCCAGCCAACCACCGGGCACGCGTCCAGCAGCGACCCCCAGCAGCGCGCCGCCCCCCAAGCGGGCGCGCGCCCCGACCGCGCCTCCAACCAGGCTGAGTGCCCAAGACCCGCCAAGGAAAGGCGCTTGACACCCTGCCCGCCCGCTCACGGCGGCGACTCACTCCCGCCCACCCCGCGCGGCGACGAGCCGGCCCTGACCCCGCCCGCCGCGAGACTTACAGCTACCGAGTCCGTCGGGGCGCCACCAGCCGTCGGCGCGCGGCGCCTGAGCCCCCCCCGAGTGCGCGGAGCCCAGCCGCCGCGAGCGGCAGCAAGGGCGAGTCCCGGACGCGCCCACCCTGGGCTCCTTTTGCCCGCTCGCAACGGACAGCCCGTGCATCCAGGGTGGCGACTGCGCGGTCATCAGGAGCGACGCCCTCCCCCGCGCCAGGTGAACGCCCTCCGCGGCGACGCAGCGCTCCGGGCAGCAGCCTTCCTGGGCAGAAGAACCTGCAGCGAGGCGCGCGGGGCGCAGGCACCAGCGGCCCCCGACAGCCCCTGGCTCGGCGCCGACATCCGGGGCGACAAAGTGACGTCCTCAGAAGGGGCTCGGCCCGACTCCAAGCTCGAACCTTGCGCGCCGCGCGCGGACACGCAAGATCCCACCTGCGAGCCTTCGCCCCTTGCGCCCCCTAGGGAGGAGGACCCCGACTGGGCCAGCGACGACCGGGAGCGAGAGAAGAAGCTGAGGCTCGCAGAGGACCTGAGCACGGTCCACGCGGTCTCCTCATCCTCAGACTCCGACACAGTCGAAGAGGGCCAAGCCCAGACGAGCCCTCGTGACGAGCGACGCAGCATTCCCGGGCGCGACTCAAGCGGCACCAACCAGACCCAGCCAGCCGGCGCGCCCACGGGACCGATCGCGTTTCTGGCGACCGCCGCCGACAGCCGGGCGCTGCACGCGCGGCCCAGGTCCAAAGGCCCGGAAAACAGGCGCCCCGCGCTCAACCCCCTCACTGCGCATTTGCTACAGCGCTTGCGCGGGAGGTCGCCGGGGCCAGTTGCCTGGGAGTCATGCGAGACTGCGGTGAGGCGCGCGCCCAGAGAAACCGGCGACCGGACCCGCGCTGGAACGCACGACCGCGACCGCGACCGCAACAGGGGCGCCGCGGGGGCACCGTGGCGCGAGCAAGACGCCAACGACTGGGACAGAACCAGGGAGCGCTACTGGGATCAGGACCGCGACAGTGGCAGGGGCACAGGGGGCACCCCCAGGCGCCAGCCAGGACCACGCAGCTCTCACCGCACGGGCGATCGCCGCTGCCCGGACCCCCGCCGCCCGCGGACAATCCTCCTCGTCGGCTGGCAGCGCCGCCCACGCGAGACAGCAGTCACGCACCTGAAGAGGCTGCAGGCCGAGGGGGGATGCCACTTCAACGCAGCCTGGCACTCGTGGTGCAGGCATATGTGTAAGGAGCAGGGCAAAGGCAAATCCAATAGACCAGGTCGCCTTCGACCCGAGCCGCTAGCAACAATGGGTAATCGACAAATTTCTGGAAGACCTGGGCACCAACCATCGCGTGGAGGCGCGGTCTCGCAACACTGGCGTCTACGTGGACTGGGATCGGGAGAAGGCCCTATGCCAGGGCGTCCAGGAGAAAAAAGAGGTCGCCAAAGGTGAAGGGCGCGGACAGGAAGCGCCCTAGGCGCTGACCAGCCTGCGACCGGGCCTCCCCTCAGTGACACAGCGCGCCGCGACCGCCCCCCCGCGCTCCCAGCAGCGTGCGGCGAAGTCCTGGTCCTACCCGCTGCTGGCCACGCCAGCCACCTGCCCCCCCTTCCCCCTCCCTCTTCACCTGGCCTTGGACCGTGTGCCCCCCTGCTCGCGGAGCGCGACCGCCTTCCTACGCTCCCGCAACTCGCGCGGCAAGGGCAAGGTCCTACCCGCGGCTGGCCACGCCCACCACCTGCGCCCCCCTTCCCCCTCCCTCTTCACCTGGCGTGGGACCGCGTGCCCTCCTTTTCCCCCCTACCTGTTCCCCCGCAGCACTTGAGACGAGCGCGGTCCGCGCGAAGCGACCGCTTGCTGGTCCACCTGGTCTCCGACTGTACCTGCTCCCCCCTCCCCCCTAACTTGTCCTTGACGTGTTCTGGGGCCGTGTGTCCTACCTGCGCCCATCGGGGCCCAGTCCCCTCGCGCGGGCGCCTGCTGTGCGGGCTGGCACGACGGCGGCTGGCGAGGCGCGCCGGCTTTTCTCCTCCCTGTTCGCTTCCCCCCCCCCGCTCGCTCCCCCCCCCTCCCATGGCGGCGGCGCCCGGCGCTGCGCGGCTTCGGCCCGGCGCCGGGCGCTGCGCCTTGCCGCCTCGGCGGCCGCGCTCGCCATGGCGCTGCGCGTCTCAGGCCCGGCCCTCGGCAATGCGGGTGTCAGCGCGTCGTGCGTGGCTGCTGCCCGTCTTCGCGCGCTGGCGGTGCCGGGCAGGTTTCCCCCCTGCAGTCCACCGTCATCCTGTTGGTCATGATCGGCCCCCTCGTCTGGCCGCACCTCGAGCAGGCTGCTGCCTGGTCGTGGATTGGACTACCACCCTGTGCCACTTCCGCATCGCCCGGTGGCACGACGTTGCGCATCGCCTTCGTGGTGCTCCTCTTCTTCCTGGGCGTCGACCTGGTCAAGTGGCACGTCCCCCCCTGCAACGCTTGAGGCTGGTGTTCGCGATGCGCCGTCGACGGCAACGCCTTCGCCATCACCCTCCGGGACTTCACCCCCGGTACCTGTCCGCGGCGCGCCTGCTCCTGCACGCCCACTTCGGCGCCGCCTGCACCCCTGGGCTTCGCCCACTCTGGCCGCCTGAGGCCCCGCCTTCCTGTGCCCTGTCTCCCTAATTTATGCTGTGCGCAGCCCGCCTAGTTTTAACGGGAGAGGTTTGCTCTCGCCCCGCTGATCAAAAAATGTTCTGTTACTCTTACAGCTGTTTGGCTCTAGGGAAACAGAGAAGGAGCGAGCCTGCGGCCGCGTGCGCGCGTCGGCCGGCGGGCCGGCCTCCTTCCTTCAGGGCTACCCTATTGCTAGCTTAACGGTGCACCCCTTCCTCGCCATGGCTTCAGCGGAGCCCCCTGAACATGCGACATCATTGGAACACATTGCAGGGATTTATGAATATCCAGGCAAAAAGCTGGTTATCAGCCGAAGCGACGGCTCAGCCGTTGGCTTCGCTGAGCATGGATCACAGGAAAGGGCGCTCGGAGGAGTCGAACACCAACGGCGTTCCGAGCGCATTGATGAAGTGGACCCTCACGAGGCGACCTCATTCTCTCAATCTTCCCGGAAGGCAAGCATCTGAATCTGGATTCGATTTGACAGAAGGGGACTCCCCCGTTGACACGCAAACAAGGATCAGAGCTCAAACTCCCGGCGGAAGGTCTGGTTCAGCCAATACTTCTGTCAGAAGGCCATCTGAAGTTGCATCGGTGCATTCGAGCCCCAGACATTAGTCGGCTCGGACCAAGGAGAAGATAAGTTGCTAGGACACGTTCCCATAGAGGTGCCAGACGAAGAAAAACTCCGTCCTAAGTTGAGGCCTTACAGTGTGGAACGCTTCTGGATACCTTTTAGAAGACGAGCTGGGGTGACGGGGCCGAGGGCCACCCTGTAGTCGGTCTGGGGAACCCATTGTGGGGGAGCCTCTGTGTGAACATCCCAAACCTTGGTGAGTCGGTCGGCCTCGACATGCAGGATGTGCTGCGGGCGTCCAGAGAACCGCTGGCGATGCACAACCGAAGCATGCTTTCAGGCTTCGAGCTTCTTCGTCCACCTGTGCGCCCCTCCCATGCCTCCTTTCATCGAAGACTGTGCCCAATCCCTCCACTCCTGCCCGTCCTTACTGCGCTCGGTGGCAAGTTCAGCATCGATGATATTGCCGACTTGCTCGAGCAGCTCATCTAAAATCGTGATGCCCAACTCTGCGTTGAGCCTCTGCGCTTGTAAATCCTCATGCAACAGTCCCGCGGCAACGCGAACTTCCTGCAGCCCTTGGGCAAGGGCAGGAGATGTGTTGAAACTTTCAGGGCTGTCTTCCAGACTGTCCATGAGTGCCCCCAACATCCTAGAGGTCGTCATCCCGGATGCTGCGTCGAAAACCTTGCAGCCGATTTTGGAGCCATCGAAGAGGCCTGGAGTAGGCCGGCCAGCACTTGAGCCCTTGGGAATGTGGATCTCGGGATGGTGGGCCCTGGGGGTCTTGCTGGGTCTGGGGGGGGGTCCGTTTTCATACCGAGTGTGTGCTCAAGGTCCTGGGCGAGGGTGAAGTGCACGTGGTCCAGGATGGCGGGGCGCTGCTGGTCGGAGAGGGGCTGCGAGGCATCTCCGAGAAGTTGGAAAGCATACTCTATCACTCTGTCTGATGCCAACAAACCGACGGGAGCTGAGGTCCAATGGGCGTCCTAGTGGGGAGATTCTGGGGCCTGGGGAGCGTCGGTATCTGGAAATTGCCCTGCGCGCGCAGGGCCATGGTAACGGGGCGGTGGGGGGCCAAGGGGTAGCAGGTCAAGGCGCAGGGAGGTTCCAGCCAGGGCCCCAAGGCCTGGCTGTGGATAAAGAAATCGAGGGTCGACTTCGTCTTCTTAGTGCGGTGGGTGGCGTCTTTGGGCGCCGCTGCCCTCGTCGTGGCACGCGCGCGGAAATCCGTGCCCTGCTGAAGCCTCTCTGGCTGCCCATTGAAATCGCCTGCAACAATGAGAGGATTGCCTGCTAGATCTTGGGTCTGGCCGATGGTGGCCAGCATATGTAAACTGGTCTCGTTGAGACTCGATGATGCTTGAACATCAGCGCTCACCAGACCGAAAGCTGGGACCCCTGGCGCTTCGACGGCAACTCCTGCGAGTATGGAGCTGTCGGCCCCTGGAGGCAATTGCAGCGGCTGAGCCCCGAGGTCCATGCTATCCCGAACTGAAGCCGCCGCCCCCCGAGACAAGCTCACCCGAGGGATTGCGGACGGCAGGCGTAATGTGAGCAAGCCAGCCTCGTGCGGAGCACCATTGTATCTGACGAATGATACTGGTCCCTGCTTCAAGCCTTCACTCCTGGGCGCAGATGAAAGTTACATTGCGCGCAGTACTGGGCTCTACTAAGCCTTTGGCTGGCCCCCAGCACGATCCGTTGATCGCGGCGAACGCGTGGGCGTTGTCAAAGAGACGGTGGCGAAGACGGCGGTGAAGACGGCGGTGAAGGCCCTGATGCCCCAGCTGTCCCCGTTGCTGCCGCCGCTGCTGCTGCTGCTGCCGCCGCCTTGGCCCGCTTGGCCTCGGTGCCCTCTTGGCCCTGGACTTCGGCCACGCCCTTGGCGGCGGCCTGGAGGGCCGACACCGCGCGCGCCAGGGACTTGGTCTGGTCCATCTTGTTTGCTTCCGCGTCGGGTTCCGCGTCGTTCGGGCACGGCTCGTTCTCGCCTGTAGCCGCAGCGCCCGCCGCCGCGGCGGCGCCAATGGGCTGCGTCGGCGGCGCGTCGCCGCTGGCGGCGTCGCCTGCGGCGGCGGGCTCTCCCTCGGGGGCCTCGCCGACGCTCGGGGGGCCGTTCTCCGCCCGCGGCCTCGGCGCAGCCTCCTGGAACTGCGCGCGCTGAGTCGCGGGGTCGTCGAGGTGGGTCGCGAGCTCGGCCACCTTCGAGCGGCGGTCGGGCGGCGCCCTGCTGCCGGGCGGCATGCGCGCCGCGAGAACCCCCTGCAAGGTCGATGATAGGGCCCCTCGTCCTCGGCGGCCGTCTGCGTGGCAGCCTGCCTGGCCCTGGCCATATTGTGCCGGCCTTCGAGGTTCTGGATCTCCTGCTGCGTGTTTTTGGCCTCCGTGACGAGCTTGGGGTTCCGATCGCTGGCGTCCAGGATGACTTCAACGAGCTGCTTGTGTTCCGATGGTTGTGATGCATGCTTCTGGCGTTGGGTCTCCACCTGGTCCGAGGGAGATTGTGCCTGCTGGTCCAACGGCTTCGAAGCCAAGATTGATGCCTTGGCCTGCTTGAGCTTGCCCAACGCCGCGGTGTGCTCTTCGCCGTTGGGCTTCCACTTCTTCCAGAATGTGACCTGCGCCTGCGCCAGAGCCACTGGATCTTCTGCGTGTGGCTGCGGTTCATCTCCTCCCGCGAAAGAGACTGCGCCTGGCCGTCGGAGACCTGGGGGGTGACTGGGCCCACGAGAGCGGTCACGTCCTCGCCAGCGGCCAGGCTTGTCACGGTGCGGCTCAGGCGTAGGCTGGAGACCTGGTCCTGCTTCGCCCGCGGCACCGAGGTTGCTGGCAGCACTGCCGCGGGTGCCTCCAGACTGGTCATGCCGCTGCTGCTTGAAGCGGTCGCCGCATTGAGCACAATGCTAAGCACCAGTAGAACACCAAGCCCAACCTTTACAGCCGCGGCGATTGCACGTGATGAACTTCAGCTGCTTGGCCATCGCGGCTTGTGATCCCTGCGCCTCGTGGGCGCGCACCAGGGAGCGAAACCAGACTTCGTGGTCGTGGTGCCGAAGAGGCCGCGGGGGGCCTGCTCGAACCCCAGCGAGCAGGGCCTTCCCTGAACGGCCATGCTGGCGTCCTGCACCTCCAGCGGTGAGATCAGGACTCGAACCAGGGGGAGGAGGGGGAGGAGGAGGAGGAGGAGGAGGAGGAGGATGATGATGATGATGATGAGGAGGAGGAGGAGGAGGAGAAGGAGGGGAAGGAAGAGGAGGAGGAGAAGGAATCACAGTAATAATGCCAATGCCACTAGGAATACCAATAATAACACTAATACTCATACTAACGCTAATACTATTAATACTTATAAAGATAATACCACTAATAATATTAATAATATTGATAATAATAATATCAATACTAATACTAATCAGATGAATGAGAAAAAAGGAAGAGGGGGAGGAAGAGGGAGGAGGAGGGGGAGGAAGAGGAGGAGGCGGAGGAGGAGGAGGAGGAAGGGGGAGGAGGAGGAGTTGGAGGTGGAGGGGGAGGAGGGGGAGGATGATGATGAACAATAATTGTAATAACGATAATAACAATAGTGATATTCATAGTAGTCATACTAACAAGAGCAGCAATCCCAATGATCATGTTATTAGTACTCGTGTTATTAGTGTTATTAGTAGGTAGTACTACTGAGACTAAGATGAATACTGGTACCCATAATAACAAACAAATAAATACCTAACACTAGAAATCATATTATTACGAGTAGTAGTAATACGAATACCAATAGTACCACTAATAATACTAATGGTACTGGTAATACTACCGGTGTGTGCGAAATAAACAACCGTGGCACGCGGAGCGCGCCAGACGGCTCACAGTTGCCTCCACATGACAACCAGATCATCGCACAGCCAGCGCACGCACGACATCGTTCGGTTCACAGTTGCCTCCACATCACAACCAGATCATCGCACAGCAATCGCACGCACGACATCGTTCGATTCACATGTCAACATCATCGCATCACAGCCTTTGCACGCACATCTTGGCAAGGACGATGGTTTGAAGTCTCCCTCACCGCGGCTGGCAAAACATATCACAGCCTCTGCACGCACGTCTTCGCCAGGGAGATGTTTTTATGTCTGCCTCACTGGGCCTGCCCGAATCATATCACAGCCTCTGCACGCAAGGTCTCGCAAAGAAGATGTGGTCGCTTCTTTGTCGCCGGGCCTATCCCTCCCCCCTCCCTCGCCCGCCGCCCCACCCTCCCATCCTCCAGCCTCCAATTCAAAATCGTCCGCACTCGTCCGCAATCCTCCCGCCGGAGGCCTCCAGCACTAGTCCCCAGACGCCTCCGCTCGAATTTGATATCCTCCGCACTCGTCCGCACTCCTCCCGGAAGCCTCTGGGAGGCAGTCCAGAGGCCTCCGCTGGAATTCGACATCCTCCGCATTCGTCCGCACTCCGCCCGAAAGCCTCCGGAGGCACTCCCCAGAGGCCTCCGCTTGAATTTGAAATCCTCCGCATTCGTCCGCACTCCTCCTGGAGGCCTCTGGAGGTGCTCCCCAGAGGCCTCCGCTCGAATTTGAAATCCTCCGCAGTCGTCCGCACTCCGCCCGAAAGCCTCTGGAGATACTCCCCAGAGGCACTCCTTCGCACTCCATTTGAAAATCATCCTCGTTCCTTCTCCTCGTCGCCCCTCCTCCTCCTCCATCCTCCTCATTCCTCCTTTTCCTCCCTCCTCCCTCCCTTCCTCCTTCCTTCCCTTCCCCCCCTTCCCCTCCGAAGTGCAGAGTTGTTCCTCCTTTCTCCTCCTCCTCCTCCTTCTCCTCCTCCTCCTCCTCTCGTCCTCCTCCTCCTGATTCCTCATTCCTCATTCCTCATTCCTCATTCCTCATTCCTCATTCCTCCTCCTCCCCTTCACCCTCCTCTTCCTCCCCCCTCCTCCCCCACTGCCTCCCTCCCCCCTTCCCTCCCCCTTCCCTCCCCCTTTCCCTCCCCCCCTCCCCCCCGAAGTGCAAAGCTGTTCCTCCCTCCTCGTCCTCCTCCTCGTCGTCGTCGTCGTCCTCCTCCTCTTCCTGCCTCCTCCACCTTCCCTCCTTCCCTCCCTTTTTCCCTCCCCCCCCTCCCCCCCGAAGTGCAAAGCTGACTCGTGGGCCGGGCAGGTCGGCGCTTCCGCCTCCACCCAGCTTTGCTCCATGGGGGGGAGGGGGGGGAGGGCGAACGCGATTTTTGGGCTGTAACAGATGAATGCGAAAATGTGGCCCCACGTGCGGGCGAATCCCATGGGACCGAGAATGTGGCCTCACGCGCGGGCGAAGATAATGGAAACGATACAGTGGCCTCACGCGCGGGCGAAGATAATGGACACTCCGCCGTTCCAGGAGGACCCTGTTTGAGTGTATTCTGGCCCCGCGCCCGTTTCGCGGCACACCCCTCACACGTTTCGTACGACACGCACGATCATTACTTCTAATGCAGAGCGCCATTACCTCATCATGTCGACGGATGGTCGTTTTTTTACGCACGCCCCGGTAATAGCAATACTGATGATACTAATACTACTAATACTAATAATATTAATAACAATAATGATAATAATAATAATGGTATTATTCATAATATTAACAATAGTAGCAATGTTGTTGGTATTAATGATAATGATACTAATAATAATATTACTTCTAATACTAATGCTAGTACTAATATTAAAAACCAATAATAGTGCTACTACAACATACTAATCATTTCAATAATATTAGTAATAGTTCTATTATTAATAATACTAGTATTGGTACTAATAACACGACTAATACTAATACGAATAATGTTATTAATGCTAATACTAATACTAATACTAATACCAATATTAATCTTAATAATAACAGTAATATTTACAATACTAATAATACTCATAATATCACGAATACTACTAATACTAATAATATTATTAGTACGAATACTAATAATTCGAATTATAATAATAATACTACTAATGGTAATAATAATAGTAGTATTAAGCATAATAATAATGATGATATCACCAATCATAATAATTCCGCTAAGCGTAATAATCATACGACTCATACTAATAATATTAATAATAATATTACTAATAAACATATAATTATTAATATTATCATTAGTACTAATAATACTGCCAATATTAATATTAATAATATTATTAATACTAATACTGATACTAATAATACTAAATATATTAATAATAATAGTGACACTAATAATACTAATACTACTACTAACAATAATATTATTAATAATAATAGTACTATTATTAGTAATATTGATAATACTAATACGAATACTAATACTAATACTAATACTAATACTAATACTAATGATACTACTAATCATAATACTAATATTACTACTTCTACTACT
Source organism: Prorocentrum cordatum (assembly GCA_963575745.1). Classification (NCBI taxonomy): domain Eukaryota; class Dinophyceae; order Prorocentrales; family Prorocentraceae; genus Prorocentrum; species Prorocentrum cordatum. Next base: position 1,313 of record CAUYUJ010009091.1, on the reverse strand, counting down.
CATATTAATAATACTAGTACTACTACTACTACTAATAATAATAGATTTAATAATAATAATACTAATAATAGTAATACTATTATTATTCATCATACTGATATTATTAGGATTATTATTAGTATGATGACGAGGAGGAGGAGGAGGAGGAGGAGGAGGAGGAGGAGGAGAAGGAGGAGGAGGAGGAGGAGGAGGACAGAAGGAGAAGGACGAGGACGAGGAGAGGAGAGGAGGAGAGGAGGAGGAGGAGGAGGAGGAGAGGAGGAGGAGGAGAGGAGGGAGGAGGAGGAGGAGGAGGAGGAGGATCAGAGGAGGAGGAGAGAGAGGCGGAGGAGGAGGAGGAGGGAGGGGAGGAGGAGGAGGAGGAGGAGGAGGAGGAGGAGGAGAGGGGGCCCTGGAGCCGCAGCCCCTTACCTTGAAGTGCGGGCCCACGCGCCATGGCAGCGGGTGATGCCCAGCACTTCGGCCTCCTGCGCAGAGGGGGCCTGCGCCCCGCCTCCGCTCCAGGCGCCGCCCTCGGGGGGGCCACGTGGAGGGGCCGGGCGCTCCTCCAGGGAACACGGGCCTCGAAGACCTACGGTGCTTGCATGACCATCGGCTCGATCTGTTTTTTTTTGCTTCCGCGCTGTAGGTGCTTCCACGGCGGGCGTCGCCCATGCCTATGCCAGGGAACCCGCGACCAGCCGTCAGCGCGATCGCCAGCAGCGTCAGGAGGCGGCCCAATGGCGGCAATCGCACTCGAAAGGGCATGGTACCTTGCTCTCGCCGCAAGAACCGCGGCGCTCACGCGAACACAAGAATGGCACAGCACGGGGCGAAACCGGAAAGCGTCCTGGCGGGGCCCTCAGCCAGAATGCGCTCGAGGGAGGAGAGTCGGAGAAGGAGGAGGATCAGCAAGCGAACCCCAGCACCGTTGGAAGTGCCCTCGATCGGCGGCACTGGCCGGAGGCCTCTCGACATTCTTGTCGGCCCCGCCGCCGCCCGCCGAGACATATTATAGCATAAGCTCCATGGCGGACGTTCCTCCGCCTCCTCCTCCTCCTCCTCTTCTACGATACTGCTCCATAGATTACCGCTCAGGAGACGATGCACCACAAGCTGGCCTTGCCAGATCTTCGGGTCGGGCGCGCGCGCCTCGGACGTGCTGCTTCTGCGCCCGCACCGCGGCGCGAGGCAAGACGATGGAGTACCCGATCCCCATCGGCTGCACGCGGCCGCTCTCGCCCTTCAGCGACTGAGGCGGCCTTCCCCTCCTCCTCCTCCTCCTCCTCCTCCTCCTCCTCCTCCTCCTCCTCCTTCTCTTCCTTCTCCTCCTC
>CAUYUJ010009090.1:30000-36271 GCA_963575745.1 Prorocentrum cordatum | reverse complement strand
CTCCTCCTCCCCCTCCTCCTCCCCCACCTCCCCCGGATCGCGGTGGGCGCAAGCGTCCATCGTGGTTGACGCCTGAGGCCATGGGAAGCATTGGGCAAAGCGAGGTCGTGCGCAGGGGTGGCTGCCACGCCGCTCTCGCAGCCGAAGACAGAGAGGCAGGAGGTCAGGTTGGGCAAGAAGGCATCGGGCCGACGTCCGCCAGGAGCGAGAGCTAAAAGGGGGGACTGGAGGCATCTGCGCTCACCCTCCGCGCGCCAGATCGATGCGCTCCAGGAAGAGGAGAGGAGGCAGTGGGCCACTGCATGGCCCCCATGCCGTCCGAGGATCGGAGGAGAACGCCAGGCACCCCGCACCCCACCCCCCGCACGCGCCTTCGCGGGCGGCCACGTCAGGGAACACAGAGGCAAGTAAGAAGGCAGCGGCAAGACGCCACTGAGCAGAGGGCCAAGGGGAAAGGAGAGACGAAGGAGGAAGGCTGGAGGAGGAGAAATGCAGGAGGAGGCGTAAGAAGGGGAGAGTGCGGTTCTGAATCCCCCGCTCAATATGTTCATCCTCATCATCCCTCATCATCCTTCACCTCTGCCGCGTCCCTCCCTCCTCTTCATCCTCCTCAGACTCCCCTTATCCTCATCCTCCTTCTCGTAATCTCCCTTGTGGGCATGTCACTCAGACCGTCAGATCTGCATCCCCTGACTTGCGCAGCAGACTACCCGAGCAACAGCAAATAGCTCCGCGCACACGGTGCCGACGGTGTGACGCTGCCGACACATCGTGGGCGCAGGGACTTCTGTTTTGCTTTGCACTTGGACACAAGTTCGGACACGGACCCAGACTCGCACCCAGACGCGGGCCCGGACGCAGATTCGGGTTCGATTTCGGAGTCCGATCTTGGCTCAAATTCGGACTTGTGCTCGGACTCGGAACTGGGGCAGGACCATGCTCGCGTGCCCTGAAAAGGAAGCCAGATCACGTACTGACCTTGGCGACCACCAGAGAACTCGGTTCCCTCCCTCCATCGCCCCCCCATCCCCACGAGTGAAGGACCATCGGTCTTTCGCCAGTGGGGATGGGGACCTGCTGCTGGGGCTGGTGCTAATAGTGGTGCCGGCAGCCAAGCAGGCGGCGCAGCCCAGTCAGGAGCGGAGGCGTCCCGCGTTTGACGTGGCGCGCACGTCCACCGCACGGCCTGGCACCTTCGGGGAGCGGCAGCTCTTCTTCGTCAATGTGGAGAAGTCGGGATCGCAGGCTCACAAATACCTAAACGAATACTACGCGTCCGCGGAGGGGACCTCTTACGGAGCGGGCGAGAAGCAGCACGTTTTTATGTTCTTCTTGTGCGTGGAAAAGCTGACTAAATCCCTCCAGAAGTTATGACGACGACTTCGATTTCGAAGGTACGGCGGCTCTCTTTCCTGCACCGCGGTGGCATGGAAGAGGTGCAGTCCAAGTTGCTTGGGCATTATGACACCGTAGAGAAGGATGCAAATATCACAGATCGGCAGCCTGCTATCACCGAGATGTCCACGACCTCTTCGAGAGCAGGGCGGCGACAAATTCGGAATTCGACATGCATGTCGCCGATCGCGGCAGCCCATGGGCCAGCGCGTGAGGCTCGCCACCACGAGTGCTGGTGGATTGGACTGGTCTCGACATGACAACAGGGACACGCTCCATACCTTTTTGCTGCAGCAGCATCATCACAAAGAAAGTAGACGTTTGCTTCCTCTCTGAGCTCCTCAACGGGCCTGCGAGACCCATGGACTTGGACCACGACGGATGGAAGACCAAGGCGACCCCAGCTCTCTTGTCAGAGCGGAGTGATGAGGACAGCTACCTTCAGACCAGTTCGTTTGAGCATGCGAGGTTGGGGTCGATCAGGAGAGGCAAGGAGAACCCATTCGTGGATTCGCTGCCACCGCGATTCACGCGAAGGCGGGCAAAGTTGTATACGTAGTGGCGGACATGGCAACGAAGTGGGGCAAAGGCTGAGCCAACCAGAGCAATCTGGCGCACTTGGCGGCCTTCCTCGGGGCGATCGACGACCCCCGGGTAGTGTGCGACCGACTGGAACCTGGACCCCAAGCTGTTGGAGAAGGTGGAGTTCCCGCAGAAGGGGGGGGTTGTCGTGAAGATGCCGAGGCACTCGAGGGTGACGTGCACCAAGGGTGAGGCTGGCACCATGCTGGACTACTGCTCGGTGCGCCAGGACTTTGCGGACCAAGTTCTGGTGGATGCCGAGCTGGAGGTGCCTTGGAGGGTGCATTGCGGGCTCGTCATCAAGCGCAGGGGATCCTACCAGGAATGGTGGGTGCGCGCGTTCCAGATCCCCAGGGCTCTGCCCAGGACGGCCAGGCCCAGGAAGCCAGCGGACCCCTTTTACCAAGACGAGCGAGAACAAGATGAGAAGGCTGCGGGAGAGGCAGAAGAGGCTACTTGTGGAAGAGCAGGAGGCTGTCATGCAACTCCACGTGGATGAGGACACTACTTATGAGCTGACGGAACCCTTCCATATTCCAGTTGAGCACTTGAGACAGGAGAAACACATCGTTTGGCTCGCGTTTGTATAAGCAGGATGGTGACAGCATCCAATACAGAGGCCCAGTCAAGATCAGGTCGAGTCACCTGGTCTACGAAGAAAGGAGCCGCAGGAGCCGAAGATCTCCAGCATGTGCGCAGACTGAGTGAGAAAACCGAGTACACCACCCTGGAAACGCATGCAGCACCTGAAGCTCAACCGCAACAATTCCAAGGACGCAGTCGGGCCTTCGACCTAAAGTGGGTCAAGGCGAAAGTCACGGCTGGCAGGACACACATGAGGTGCCACAAGTCCGACAACATGTGCCACGCGATGATTGGGAGTTGCGGTCAAGCTGAGGCGTGTGGCCACAGAGATGCTAGAGCAGGGCATGGCGGACGTCTTCGGCAGCGCGAGGTTCATGGTCTGGCAGAAGATTGCGGTCAAGGTGCACACCCTCAGTGCGCCGCAAAGGCAGAGGCTATGTGACATGGCTGATACCATGGCCGCTGCTGGACAGGCCCGTGCCATGGGCGAGACCAGGAGGGCCTACAAGACAAGGAAATCTGCATGGACACCGAAACGGTGGCGAACCCAGCTCACATTATGAACAACAAGGCCGCCGAGTGGAACGGGTTGTGGCAGGACCCAAGAGGAGGTACGAGTGGCATCCAGAGGCGATTGGCCAAGACTCAAGACCCTGAAGCGAACGCGGGAGGTGCTGGAACGCGCTCAGGCCTCCATCAGCGGGCGCAAAGCCTTGGGCATCGACGGCCCCAGCTCCATGGACGTGCCGCGCCTGCCGCAGGAGGGCCGGGTGGAGCTCCTCAGCTCGGCGAACACCGTGGAGGAGCTTGGGGTCTGGGCCCGCTGGAGCATGGCAGTCGTGGCGGCGTCGGTGCCGGAACCAGCTGGAGGTGACGGAGGCCTGGGCATGCTCCGCTTGCTGCCCAAGTCTTGGGGCAAGGAAGCTGCGAAGGAAGGAGCGAAGGAAGTCGCGAACCAGTGCGACATGGGTGGTGTGGAGGAGCGCGACCTGATCATCCCCAGCAAGACCAAGCTGCTGGCGTCCGACACGAAGCTGGATCGTGAGCTGCACGACGAGCTGTGCACACCGCCGCTGCCTCTGCGGCCGGCGGTGGGCGCGACGGTCGTGGGCAGCGATGCGGCTGCTGCACGGAGAACGTGCTGCAGGAGGCAGAGGATGTTGTTGGGGACGGGCCGAAATCAGGAGCGACAGAAGGACGTACACGTACATGAATCCACGCTGGTTTCGAGAGTACGCATTGCGCAAAATTTCGTATAACGAGGCCGGTCTCGCGGATCGAAGGGCCGTGTTCATGTACAGAGCTGGGCGCGTACGTCCTTTGTGGGCTCCCTACGAAAGCCGAGCTCCCCGGGGGCCGATCCGAAGCCCGAGGCCTCCGAGTCCGACTGTCCGAAATCATCGGACGGGCCTCGGAACGAAGCCTCCCCGCGGGCCTTCACCCCGGGAAGGTCGGCCTCCTGTAGACTTAGGTCGGGCGCGTCCCCCTACAGGGGGGGTTGTCGACGAAAAATTAAAAACAAATAGTCAAAAAATACCCCGAAATGGTCAAAATAATACTTTAAAAAATAGCCCCCAGACTATTTCTTGACTCTTTTTGAGTATTCCCCCTGCAGAGGCACAGGCCCGACGTAACTGCAGGCCGCAAGGAAAGCGGCACCTGCTCGCGCGAGGCGAGGCGGAGCCCGACGCGAGGCCCCGGCGCCCGCGCCCCCGCGCACCGGGCACGCGAGGGGGGCAGCAGGCAGGGGGCCGGCCCGCGAGAGAGGGGGCACCCGGCGGAGGCAGCTGGCCGCGCCCGCAGTCCTGAAGGGGCCCTGGGACACACGAATAAACACACACAGATGAGAGGATTCCCTATAGTTTCGCATGGTTTCTGGGTTTTTATCTTCCCCTCCACTTCCCATATTCTCGCATATGTTCCTGGGAGCGGACGAGATTCATTGTGTCAGTGTGTTTTTTTCCATCCTGAAGTCCTGGGCCCCGCGGCCCGGAGGGCCCTGCCATCCAAGCGAGGGCCCAGCTCTGAGGGACAAGGATAGGAGGGGGGGATAGGGACAGGGCGTCGGCCTGGAATCGGCGATACATCGCCGATGGATCGGCGAGAGGCCTCCGATGGTGAATCCGCACCTTCCGGGGCAGGTTGGGGCTCTCGGGCCCCTATCGGCGATCAATGGGCGATTGGGTGTCGATGCATCTGCCCCTATGCCTATCCCCCCCCGATCGTTGCCCCTGAAGCTCCTGCAGAGGGCAAGAAATCCACCACTAGAAGAACCACCCCGACAAGCGAGGCCCTTTGGTACGCGCGCCCAGAGGAGGAGTCGAGCAGGGCAGGGCTGTTTAGTATAAACGCCCAGGGCCGTTGAGCCAACGCCCAGCATCGGGTCTGGGTGGTTTTTCTTCGCTGGATCCTGGACTCCTGGCTCTGCCTCTGGGAGACCGCGCGCGAGCTGCACGTGAGGATCAAGAGGGCGGGGCACACCGTCAGAGGAGCGCTCCAAGCAGCAGGGCGAGCTGGCGATGGCGCAGAGTACGTGAGCCCATGGGCGCGGTCGTCGCGACGCTCATGGACCTTGGCTGGGAGGCGCGTTCGGTAACGTTGTGGATCAGACAGCAAGCCAGCATGGAGTGGCACACGGTGGAGGCGGACTCGGACGCGTTCGGCAGCTTCATAGATCACCAGGCCATCCTGCACGACATACGTGAAGATGTACGACGGCAGCTGTGGAGACACGCAGCTGAGCATGAGGACGGCTGTGACCTGGCAGATGGAGCCGATGTTCTGCATGTACGATGGGGCCTAGGCAAGCACGCCAGGAAAGGCGAATGGGCTGAGTGGGGCAGACTGACGGCTGTGGTGAGCGGAGGTCAGTGATGCCGCACACGGAAGCACAGGGGTGGATACCTCGTGGAGACGGAGTACCCACGGTGCGGCCTGTCGGACGAGGCGCTGGCCCACGGGATCTGGAGATGCCCAGCCAACACCAACGAGTACAGGGAGTTCAGGCAGTCCGAGCACCTGGTGACGAAGGCGCCTGCGGCGGTGAGCAGTGAGCCTGCCCTATGGTCGAGAGGGCGCACGCCTATTCACTGACCACGCCAGTCTCCGATTCGGGAAGATCGCCTCTGATATGATGCTCTGTCCTCCTCGGAGGCGTCCATCCGACCCGAACATATAGTACAAACATCTGATAGTATACTCCCCAGAGCGGTGCGGCCAGAAAAAGCCCGCCACGGAGCTTCTGCTAGAAGATCTCTCGGCGCGCGCGCGTCGCCCCTGGGGTGGGCGACGCACTCAGAGTGTTAGGATGTCGGTGTGACGCTGACGTATGCGCCGCTCGTTGTGGTTCATTGCATTCCATATTGGGGGCAGCTCCTTGGGGAAAGACGGAGGGAAAATCGAGCCAGACCACAAAGGAGGCGATCTAGGCTCGGTGAAGCCTTTTCCTCGCGGGGGGGACTCCTGAACCAACCCTGGGGAACCCCTTCCTTTTGATCCGGGGCTGCGGCGAGGGCAGGATGAGCAGGCGGCGCGCAGAATGGAGCGGCGCGAGGGCGGCGGTCTTCCGAGGGGACGGGGATGGTGGGGTTCGGAGAAGACAGGGGGCCCCGTAGAGGACATCCCAGCTTGTGAGCGGTTTCTTATGCGGCGTTTCGACCGTGGGCGGAAGGGGGGGGGGGAGGGAGGGGTCTGGCTCTGGACGCTTAGC
>CAUYUJ010009090.1:7500-25000 GCA_963575745.1 Prorocentrum cordatum | reverse complement strand
CAAGCACATCTACACATATCTATACCACTACGCATACTTATGCAATGTCATATACATGTATGTCTGAATACACCTATTCATATACATATACACATATACAAAACATGTAACATATACATGTATACGTATATACATGTACAAGTACGTATACATGTACGCATACCTCTGCCTATACAAATATTTATGCAAGTGTATGGATACATACATAAATACATGCACACATACATATACATATACATGTGTTCGTATACATATGCATACATGTTTACATAGACAAATGCGTGCACACATATATACATGCATATAAACATGCATAGATATATAGTACATATTTAGCCATACCTGTTCTATACACATACATGTTCTTATACATACACATGTACAAATACAAATGGAAATACACATACAGATGCACAGATATGTTCATATACATATATATTCACATCTACATATACACTTTCATCTGGGCGCGCGTTGAAAAATGGCCCCCCTGCTCGGGCGAATCGCGGGGGGGGGGCACCCGCCAGGTGATGAACGCGGGCGCCGGGCCGCCAGCGAGATGGCGACAGGCGCGGTGCAGGCGGCGCCGCTCCCGCGGAGGGGGGACAACAGCGCCTCCGCTGGGCGCGTGGGACAAAAATGGCTACAGATAGTGGAGGAAGAGGAAGCGGGGGAAAGAGGCGCCTCAGCTGTAGCGGGGCGCGTGGGCCAAAATGACTACAGACAGTGGAGGAAGAGGAGGCGGGGGAAAGAGGGGCCTCAGCTGTAGCGGGGCGCGTGGGCCCAAATGGCTACAGACAGAGGAACAGGAGACGGGGAGAGAGGCGCCTCAGCTGGCGGGCGGTGCCAACATGGCTGCAAACGAAAGAGGGGAGAGGGGGGGATGAGCGGCAGAGGCAGGCGGAAAACAGCTTCCTTTTCCTTTCCCACCCTTCCGCGCCCTCCACTACAATGTGTCGTACGACGACGACGACGACGACGACGACGACGACGACGACGACGGCGACGGCGACGGCGACGGCGACGGCGACGGCGACGGCGACGGCGACGGCGACGGCGACTGCGAAGGCGACGGTGGACGACAACGCACTGCGAATGCTCCATGGGGGGGCGGATGTGCTACGAATGCCCGCTGAATCGTCGACGACGACGACGACGACGACGCACTGCGGATGCCCCACAGGGGGAGGGTCGTAGCCCCGCTGTCTTCGACGACGACGACGACGACGACGACGACGACGACGGCGACGACGATCGACGACGACCGACGACGACCGACGGCGGCGGCGGCGGCGACGACGACGGCGACGACGACGACGACGGCGACTGTCACACGTCAGTAATCAGCCTGGGAGGGGGAAAAACTTCGCATCGGACCTGTACAATCCATATTACAACTTTTGCGCGAAAAACAATCGTTTTGAGGCTTCCGTGAAGGGGGATACACGATCCCCTCGGCGTCGCCCACGCCGACCCCCTGGCGCGCGTGATTAAAAAACCGTGTCGCGCCCCGAAGGGTCTACTCAACAACCCCGCGGGGGGGATCATTCAGTAATCACCAGCTGACATTACGGCAGGTTCGTGCCGTGACGACCTGCGCACTGGTTTCTGACACCGCGGATCGCTCAACCTTGAACGATCGTGGCGTCCGGATAGCGCGGATCGTCCAATGTCGGCCGATTCTGGACCACTGGCGGCGGTCAGCCTTGAACGGCCGCGTTGGGGTTGCCGCCACCTACCCACCTATCCGCGGCCCGGCAACAGAACAGTTCGAGGTCTGCTGCCCACCGGGGCCAGGCATGTTGGCTGGCAGCCCGGGGCGCGCCACAGCGGGGGCGTGCCCATCGAGAGGTTTTTTTTCCTACAGGGGAATTTTGGACGAAAAATAAGAAATAGTCAAGCAAATATTCAAAAAAACTCTCTCTCACACACACACACACACACACACACACACACACACACACACACAAAAAAAAAACAGATTATGTTTGACTATCTTTGAATATTCCTCCTGTAGAAGGACAGGCCCGACTGAATGATAGAATCTCAAGCACGAGCTCCTAGAGGCGACGCGCTTTGGGGGCATCCTGGGGGGAGAGAGGCTGCGCCAGCTCTCTGCGCGTACACTGCAGGGCTGGAGCTTGGAGGAGGAGGGCGAGGAGGAGGAGAGGGAGGAAAAGAGAGAGAGAGAGGGAGTAAAGGAAAAAGCAAGGCAGGCAGGGAGGGAGGGAGGAGAGGAGAGGAGACAGAGGAGGGCGGAGGGGCAGAGTAGGAGGGCGGAGGATGGAAGGAGGAGGCACGTGGGGAGAGGCGGATGAGGAAGAGGAGGAGGAGGAGGAGAAGCAGGGGAGGAGGAGGAGGAGGAGGAGGAGGAGGAGGAGGAAGGATGTAGGAGGGAGGAAGACGGAGAGATAAGGACGACGGAAGATGGAGAAGGAGAAAAGGGAGAAGGGAGGAGGAAGAACGGAGGAGCAGAAAGGGGAGGAGGGCATGAGGAGGGAATCAGGAGGGAAGGAGGAGGGAAGGAGTGAGAGAAAGGAGAGGAGGGAGGAGGGCACGAGGAGGAGGTGAAAGGACGGGGAGGAGTGAGGCAGACAGGAGGCAGCCCCGCGGCCACGCGCCGCCTGAGCATCACGTCGGCCGTGCCGGGCGAGTTCTGCGCGAAGATCAGCCCGCTGTTGATGTCGAAGCGCGCCTCCCCGGCGGCCGCGGCCAGAAGCGAGGACGACGGCGATGGGCCTCCTCACCTCCTCCTCCTCCTCCTCCTCCTCCTCCTCCTCCTCCTCCTCCTCCTCCTCCTCCTCCTCCTCCTCCTCCTCCTCCTCCTCCTCCTCCTCCTCCATCCTCCTCCCTCCTCCTCCTCCTCCTCCTCCTCCTCCTCCTCCTCCTCCTCCTCCTCCTCCTCCTCCTCCTCCTTCCTCCTCCTCCTCCTCCTCCTCCTCCTCCTCCTCCTCCTCCTCCTCCCTCCTCCTCCTCCTCCCTCTCCTCCTCCTCCTCCCCTCCTCCTCCTCCTCCTCTCCTCCTCCTCCTCTCCTCCTCCTCCTCCTCCTCCTCCTCCTCCCTCCTCCCTCCCCCTGGGGCGCCAAGGCCCCAGGTCACCCAGCTTGGCGCATCGCGCCCCGCGGTGCGCGGCGGCGGTCGTCTGCACGCACTCACGCCGCCCCCCGTCGAGCAGGCAGCTACAGTCGGGGCCTTGACTTAAGGAACCCAAAATGAGGAACGAGGCCCCTTTATTCCATAAGTTAAGCTTCGACATCCGATCGAAAACATGAGGAAAACCTGAGGCAAGCTGCGAAACACTCAAGGATCACGGAGCCCCTCCCCAACGAAAAGGGTTCCTTCTTCAGGGCCCCGACTGTATCTTCGCGCCCCCGCGGGTGGCCTTGGAGGACCGCGCCGCCGTGTCTTGACTTGTGCTGCCCCGCCTGGCTTGCCTGCCAGGCGCCGAGTCGGAACAGGCTGACACGCTGGATGTTGCCGCCGCTGGTCGACGGGGGGGCGACCTGGTTCTGCCAGGGGAAGTCCACGTCGCAAGAATTCTCCCCTCGCCTAGCCACGAGAAGAGGGCGTCTCGCGCAAAGTCGCACGTGTAAGTAGCGTCGCTCGCGCGAAAACGCGTGTCCACGTGGCTGCCGATCAAATTCGTTGTCGAGTTCGTGGCCCGACGGCATGGAAACATGGCCTCCAAAGTCTACCAAAATCAAGCCAGATCGGAGCCGAAACCCCCAGAACCCATCTCGGCGTTTTGGGGTGGGGGCCTGGGGAGTCGTCGGGACCATCCTGGCACCGACTTCGGGCAGCCCTGGACACGGTGTCGCGATTTGGAGGGGTGTGGAGTGCACGGCGGCGCGGGCAAGCGAGCGATAAGGGGATGCACACCATGTCCCGATCCCCCGCCACGGGTCTGACTTTGTGGCGGCGCCGCCATGCACGCATGGAAGAATACAGATGTTCGCCCGGATCCCCTCTCGCCCCCCTCCCGCGGCTTGGGGGCGGGGGACCTCTGGGGGCCATCCTGGGAGAGCTCAGGGCCCGTCCTGGGGCCGGGGCCCCAAGGCTGCCCCAAGAGTCTGGACGCCCGATATTCGGGTCGGGCGAAAGGGGGGGATATAGCAAAGGGGGGGTTTGAGAATCAGCTCACGTAGCTAATTTTCCCGGCGCCTCCCGGCGCCGGAGGCGGCTATGTATCGAGGAATGGGCCCCTCGGTGAGGCCGAAATCAGCTGCATGCAGCAAATTTCGTAACCCCCCCTTTCCCAATCCCCCCCTTTCGTCCGGCCCGAGATATGGGCACGGAAAGAATGGGTACGATGTCCAACAGCAGTTCCTGTTCATTTTGAGCAGGATTCGCTGTCCACGCCGCCGCGGCCCGTGTCCATTCGAGACAGGAGGCCGCCTGCCCAACGGCGGCCGCTGTTGGTTGGGGACAACATTTGCTCTTGGGCATTGTACCCATTCTTTCCATCCGCACCCATCCAAAAAGAGGGCCCAAGAGGGCCCTGCGGGCCTCCGCAACAGCCCAGACATGGCCCCAGCCCTGGCCCCAAGAGAAAGAGAGCTTCAAGAAGCCTCCAAGGAGGACGGCATCTCGCCTGCGAGTCGCTTCTGGATGGGCCCGGCGTCAACCACTGCACGCGGCAGGTCGTGCTGCTGGTCTGTTCGCAGCCCCCTAAAGCAAGCGTGCACTGAGGGTCGGCGGCGCGCCGACGGGAAAAGGCGGAGGAGGAGGGGGCGGGCCCTCGCGGGAGGCTCAGAAGGCCTCCTGCCTCCCGGGAAGCTCTACGGTCAGCCTGTATCAGAAGGATGCGCGACGAGGATGCAGGGGCCTTGGAGGGCCATTCCGAAGCTTCTCGAGCGGGGCGCGGCCAACGAAAGCGGCCAAAAGGATGCAAGGGTGCCCTTGGGAAGGCTGCCCATCCTCCCTGTGCGGGTTGACCGTAAAAGCCTTCCCGGGAGCCACGGAGGGCCTCTGAGAAACCCCCAGAGGGCCTCCGACCGGGGGCGTTTTCCCCTCCTCCTCCCCCCTCCTCCTCCTCCTCCTCCTCCTCCTCCTCCTCCTCCTCCTCCTCCTCCTCCTCCTCCTCCTCCTCCTCCTCCTCCTCTTCCTCCTCGCGCGCGGTCGCCAAATCCATGCATCGGGGGAGGTGCCCTCCCCGAAAGGCGGCCGGTGCCGCCTCGCTCGGCGGCGGAGCTCCGCGGTTTCCGGCGGCAACGGGACCCGTCGCCAATCCACGCCCCCTTGGCCCATGCTTGCGATCGCCCGATCCGAGAGGACACACCGCCTGCCGAGGAACCCCGCCCCGTCTCGCCTCCCCCCTCGGCGCGCCGCCGAGGGGGGCTCATTCGTGCCTCGCCGAGTGCTATGAGGGGCAGCGATAGGGGGGGCGGATGAATTGGGCATGGGGTTGTGTTGTTCCCATCGTACTTGAGGACCACATCCCAGAGATGAGTTCGAGCGCCCAGAGAAGTGTCGAAACGGTGTCGCACGAGCATCGCCTCCCAGGGCCCGACACGTGAAAACCTTCCAGTTTTGATGTTTTCTTGGCGCTCGAAATTCTTTCTGGCGTTCAAGGCTAAAGTAGGCTGGAAAATCATAAGCATAAGGGGGGACACATCGACCTGGAATCCGCGATCCATCGCCGATGGATCGGCGACAGGCCCCCGAAAGTGCATCCGCAGGTTCCTGGGCAGGTTGGGGTTGTCGGGCCCCAGACGGCGATCGATGGGCGATTGGGGGTCCACGCATCCCCCCCCCCCCCGAAGTGATGCCTGGAGGAGGAGGAGGAAGAGGAGGAGGAGGACGAGGAGGAGGAGGAGGAGGAGGCCGCAATGAAAGGCAACGATTAAAAAAATATTTGGGGCGGACGATTAAAAAAATGTTTCGCGGGCCTCCTCGCCCCCGCAATAGCGGGGGGGCAGGGCAGGCACACGGGGGGCTGACAATTCCGGGTTGCCTGGAAGGCCAGGGGGGGGGGGCACGGGGTGGCGATCCAGGGCGCGGAGGCCAGGGGGGTGGACGGGGTGATTTTTCAGGGCGAGTTCGTCCTCCCTCCTCCTCCTCCTCCTCCTCCTCCTCCTCCTCCTCCTCCTCCTCCTCCTCCTCCTCTCCTCTTCCTCCTCCTCCTCTTCCCTCCTCTCCTCCTCGTCCTCCCGGCTCGGCGGGCAAGGGGGGCGGGCGCCCCGCGGGCGCCCCCCCTCGAATTGCGCAACGGCGCGCGCGGAAGAGAATTCTGGCGGAGAAAGGCAAAGCAGGCGGACCGTCTGTGGCGACGAACGTGCCACGTCGTGCTCTGCCATGCTACGCTTTGATCTTGAACGCCATGCTATGCAATGTTATGTTCGGGGCCGCTGTGCGATGCCATGCTTTGCGTTGCAAAGATTTGTGATGCAATTCTGCACTACGCCACGCCATGCTGTGACATACTACGCTTTGCGGTGCTCTTCAACGCCCTGCCATGCCGTGCTCTACAATGCATCGCGTACCCTTTCGGGATCATTGCCCTGCTCGACATCCAACTGTGCGAGTAGAGAGGGGATCTACGCCATGGTAAGGCATGGGAGGGAGGGGTAGGCTGTCATACATGACGCGAGCGCGCCTAGCCTGTCCTCCCCCCTCCTCCTCTTCTTCCTCCTCCTCCTCCTCCTCCTCCTCCTCCTCATCCCCCACCTCCCAATCGCCGCGGCCGTCCGCAAGGACGACCGGCGGCCGTCCGCAAGGACGAGGGTGATCAAGCGCCTCTTCGAAAACCCCTTCCCTAATTACCCCGTCCCCCCTCCGCAATCCTCCCCCCGCGGCCGCGGGTGATCAAGCGAGCGAAGGCAAACGAATAGAAAATAAGTTACCCCAAAGGGGCACAAGCAAACGCCGGGGGGCGGACGATTCAAAAAACAGTTTCCGGCGGCTGAATTCTATTAGTCCGCCTCACTCAATCATTTTGGGGGGTCCGGGGGGGGGGGGGGGGGGGGGCGATTTTTTTTTAATCGTTTCCCTGCATTAAAGGGCTCCTGAGAACAGGCCCTGAACTGCCACCGCGGGCCCCCCCAACAGAGCACGCGAGGTGTGCACTTTCCCTTCGCTCTTCACGGTCACTGCCCCTCCGTGGACGAACACCCGAGAGGCCACGACCGGGACAGATCGGCGGCGAGCGAGGGGGGGGGAAGCGAGAAGGAGAAGGCCCTCGCAGAAGGCGGCGGGACTTCTCAGAGGTCCCTGGCTCCTTCTGAGAAGTTATTCTGTGTCTTCGAGGAACGCGTAGAAAACTTCTCAGAGGCCAAGGCCCGGGGACTCCCGAGCCTTCTGGAAAGGCGCGCCCCTTCTGGCTTCCCCCCCTCGCTCGCCGCCGAGAGAAGCCACGACCGGGGCCATGGACCTCTGAGATCCGGCAGGAGCATGTAACGGGCGCCACGGCCAAGGGGCCGACAGATGGCCCGAAACTTTACGTAGGAGCCCAATAAAACCCCAAGACAGCCCAAGTAGCCCCTACGAGACACCTCAAATATTCGAGACAAGAGGATTACAAGTTACGGCCTACTGTGCGCTTACCACTTCAGCGTTACGCAGAGTGCTGCGCCGTCACGGTGGCAGGAATTGCCGCAGGCAGCTAGACAATGTCCGAGCAGGTATTTGAAGAATACAGAACGCTCTGAGAGCGTTCAAGAGCGCTCGGGGCGCTCTGGAAGCGGAGATGAAACCAGCTGCGTGCAGCAGACTCCGTACCCCCCCGCCATTCATCCCACCTGAGTGATCCTCGTCTGGCTTTCGGGCAAGAACTCGCGCCTCCAGCGGCCGTCCGGGACGATGCAGGCAACCCCGGAACGCTCTCGGCGAGGCGCAACTGCTGGAGAGCATCCCGAAGCTAAATCCGCCGAGAAGTCTCTCAAAGACGCCCGCAAACCTCCCCGGCACGGTCCACCCCCTTCGCCCGACCCGAACGCTCTCGGCGAGGTGCAGCCTGAAGAGCATCCATAATAAAACAGGGCTAGGATCGGGATAAATCGCTCCAGAGCGTGCCGGAGCGCTCTCAGAGCGTTCCTGAACGCTCTGGAGCGGCCGCGGCGCCCAATACATCCTCCAAACCCGCCGATTCTCAGAGATTTCGAGTTATCCCGATCCGATTTTGTCCCGATCTTCGTGTCGTTTTACATAAGGCTGGAAACCCGCCGAGAACCCGCGAAGACGCCTGCAACCCTTCGCCCGACCCGCTCCCCCGCCCCAGCCCGAGAGGCCGCGGCCCGCAGGCGAGGGGCAGCCGACAGCCAATCCGCACAGGTCCCAAGGCGATAGCCAAGCGGGGTACACCCTGCGAAATGGTTAAGAAATCATGGGTTAAGAGACTCATAGTCTCAGGATTTGAATAAAAAACAAAATTTCTATTCAAATTTTAGGATTTACATTGAAACAGTAAGAATAATCGAGACTCTGGCCGAAAACTTACGTTTTCTTAAGCATCGCCTAGGGTGTAGAGGCGATCAGTGGGCGACTGGAGGTCGATGCATCCCCGCCCCAAAATTCGGGGGGGTCCAAGAGTGGGGCGTCTAAGAGAGGGGTGCACCGGTCATGGTCCGTGGCATGTGTGCGGCCAAGGGCGGCCAGGGGACGCATCAAAATTAGAGGAGGCGCCGTGTGAAAGTGGAGGAGATATCATGGCCCTGGCCATAACATCCACAGCCCCTTGTCATCGCCCCCTCTTGGCCGCCCCCGACTACGGCCAGGAACCTTTGGACAGTGTGTCGCCACGGCGGCCCCGGCGACACGCTATGCCTTGCGAGTGGAGAACGTGTCGCTCCGCTCCGCGGGGCGGGAGCCTCGGGAAAGCTCGGGAAGTTGACGCTTGGGGACCAGAACTGGCCGAGCGACACACGCTATCCCAAGGTTCCCAGCCGCATCGGCGATCAGTCGATGCATCTCCCCCCCAAACGCTTCGGGTGTTGCTAGAAGTGCCCCTGGACCAAGATGCTACCAGGATTCCCAAGGAGGCCCCCCCGGCCTCCAGAGCACCCCTCACTGGGCCAGAAAACAAACGCCACCACCCCACCTACGGCCCCATGGGGCTTAGCGAATACCAGGAAATCAGGCTTGCGTTTTTCCATTGTATGCGCTACGGCCCCCGATGGGTCGTGGAGCAACACGGAGGGCAGGAGGTGGGGTGGTGTCGTTTGTTGCTTGGTCGACTCACAAGGCCCAGAGGGCCCCAGGGGCCCCAAAACTGCCCCAAAAGGCTAGGGGCTCCCTGGGGCCCGGGGCGCCTTTCTCGCAGCCCTCAGTTCGTCGCGGGGGCAGGAGGCAGCCAAGACGCCGCAGCAGGGACCTCCCTGGGGCCCGGGGCGCCCTTCTCCCAGCCCCCGGCTTGTCGCGGGGGCAGGAGGCAGTCAAGACGCCGCAGCAGGGACCTCCCTGGGGCCCGGGGCGCCTTTCTCGCAGCCCCCCGGGGCGCTGCCCGGGAGCCGCGCCCGCGCCCGCCGCCCTGCCGCCCGCCGCCCCCGGGGCGCGCCGAGTCTTCCTCGCCCGTGAGGCTGCGGCGGTAGATGCGGAGGCGGTCGCGGAGCTGGCCGGCCTGCGCGCGCCGTCGCCGGCCTCGCCCTCGCGGTCGTCCTCGCCGCCCTCGCCATCGTCGGCGTCGTCGCCAGCGTCGCCGTCGCCCTCCTCCTCCTCCTCCTCCTCCTCCGCCTTAGGGGAGTTTGACCCAAGTCGTGGATGGAGACCGCTGCTCCGCCGCAGCGCCAGGGCGCTTGCGCTCGACATCTCTTTCAGCCAGTATCGCACGGGCTTCTGGCGGCCCCTGCGCGGCTGCGGTCACGACTCCACGGCCCCTGCGCCGTGGAACAAGGATGCTACAGAAGATTGCATGTGCAAATTCCCCACTCATCAACTATGAATGAAAACGACAGGTGCTACCAGGGTCGCATCAGCAAGAGTGCCAGCTTCAAGCCCGTGTCTCCCCCAGTCATGCCCAGCCGCAAGAGAAAGGCTTGGCATCAGAAGCCCGAGCAACCTTCGGCAGCCATGGCCAAGTTGGAGAGGCGTTTACAGGAGCTCGAGTCAGAGAACGCTCGTCTTCGAACGCCGAACGGAGACGGGGGAGCCACACCGGAGCCCAAGAAATCAGATGAGCTGCGTGTAAAGGTCGATGGCCTGGTCAAGCATGCACGAGCGAGCGAGCGAGAAGCCGGGCATCCAGAAGGACGCGTTGGCAGAAGAGCGCGAGCTTGGCAACCTTTCGCGGGAAATACACAGAAGCATCGCATCGCATCGCGACTGCGCAGCTCGAAACGAAGCGCCCCACGACTACGAAGCAGGAAGCGAAGCGCCCCACGACTGCGAAGCAGGAACGGGAGGGAAGCGGAAGGGGGAGGTGGGGCGGAGAACGCAGAGGACGAGAAGGAAGGGGAGGGGAGAGGCTATTACTCGTGTGCTCTGCTGTGCACGGAGGTCGCCCACTGCTGTCGCGGCCGCCCTCGCTTCTGGCGACATGCCCAGCTCTTGGGAGCGCCGTGCGCATCGCATATAATGTCCTCGCCTAGGGAAGGATCCAGGGAGCTCGAAGCTCTAGTGTGCAGTGCGGCTTGACGCCTCTTCAGGATCGCAGGCAACGGTGTCGACGACGCTCGCTGCAGCACGTCACTGTTGCGAATAGGAGAAGCGCAAAAGAATGTGGAATGCCAAGCAGACGCCGCAAGCATTTGCAATGAAAGCTGTCCAACCTTCAACAACCACATCGAACCCAAGGAATACAGAAGCTTACTGAGCACGCAGCTGGAATAGATCGTAGACTTCCTTTCCCCGATTGGGGAATGCGCCCATATCCATTCCAAGTGTTTGGAAATCTGAGTCGCCTCCCCCAATCGCCGTGTCAGCTCCATTGTCGCCTTTTCCGTCACAAGTAATTTCAAAAGCGTGATTCTTGAGTGTCGAGGGCGCGGCGTCTGCATACATTGCGAAGAAATCCCATGCGAGAGCGCGATTCTTGCATACATTGTGAGGAAGTCCCACGCGAGAGCGCGATGGGGTAATACATTGTGAGGGAGTATCAGGCAGGAGCCGCTGTACCGGGGGCCAAAGATACAATTCTGAGACCTAAAACTTTCCCTGAAAAAGAAAACAGTGTGCGAGCCCTGGGAAGGGCACTTCAATTTAAAAAACAAAAAATGTGTCCTGGAGGGGGGGGGGTCAAGAAGAATTACTCTTACTGAGAATGCAACAACAACAACAGTAACACGACAACAACGACGACAAAAACGACGACGGCGGCGACGACGACGACAATAACCACAGTACCGCAACAATCACAAACACAACAACAACCACAACAACAAAAAACAACCAAAACAACCACAAAAACTATTCACGAAATCAACAACAAACACAACAACAATAACAACAGCAACGACAACGACAACGACAACAACAACGACAACAACAACGACAACAACAACAGCATCGGTATCAGCAGCATCATCAGCATCATCAGCATCATCATCAGAACCATCATCTGCATCAAAGACATCATCATCATAATCACTCTCACCACCATTATCATCATCATCACCCTAATCATGATCATCACCAACACCATCATCATCATCATCATCATCATCATCATCATCATCATCATCATCACCATCGTCAGCAACATAATCAGCATCGCCGTCACGTTCACACTCCTCAGCATCATCATGATAATCAGCATGATCATCGTCATCATCGTTGTTATCAGCATCATCATCATCACAATCATCAGCATCAGCATCATCATGAGCATCATCATCATCATCCTCATCAGCAGCAGCAGCAAAAGCATCAGCATCAGCATCGTCGTTATCATCCTCAGAATCATCGTCACCTGCATCATCACCATCATCGGCATGATCATCACAATCGTCAGCATCCTTATCATTATCAGGCTCAGCATCACCATCATCCGCAGCATCAGCATCATCATCACCACCGTAATCCTGGTCATCATCATCGCCATCGTCATCGCCATTCTCACCCGCACCCTCATCATCATCAGCATCATCATCCTCATCAGCAGCAGCATCACCAGCTGTCAGCATCATCAGCATCAAAAGCATCAACATCAGCATCATCAGTATCAGCATCATCATCATCATCATCACCACCATCATTATCATCATCATCGTCAGCATCGTCATCAGCATCATCCTTCTCATCATCATAAGCATAGTCATACTACTCAGCATCATCATCAACATCATCAGGATCATCATTATAGTTTTCAGCAGCATGAGCATCAGCATCATCAGTATAATCAGCGTTGTCATCATCATCCTCACCCTCATCATCAGCATCGTCGCTATCATCGTCAGCATCGTCATCAGCAGCAGCAGTATAAGAATCAGTCATCATTATCAGCATCATCATCAGCATCATCACCATCATCAACATCATCGTGAGCATCACATCATCATCACAATCACCATCATCCTCACCATCATCACCGCCACCACCACCACCACCATCATCACCATCAACATCATCTTCTTCCTCACACTAACCCTCACCCTATCCTCATCCTCGTCCTCGACCTCGACCT
The DNA here is from genome assembly GCA_963575745.1 of Prorocentrum cordatum. Taxonomy (NCBI): domain Eukaryota; class Dinophyceae; order Prorocentrales; family Prorocentraceae; genus Prorocentrum; species Prorocentrum cordatum. Next base: position 12,447 of record CAUYUJ010009090.1, on the reverse strand, counting down.
CCCCCTACCACCACCAGAACCACCGACTGCTACTCCTACTGTTCCTCGCCCTCCTCCTGCTCGCCCTCCGCGACATCCTCACCTCCTCATACACCACCTCCCCTTCGCCATCTCTTCTTTTGGGGGATAGGAGATGGAGGATGGAGGATGGAAGAGTTCGAGAGAGAGGATTGATGAGGGATGAAAGAGGGAGGATGTGCTCTGGGCTTGCTACTTGGCATCAAGGTCAGAATTGTCCTTCCCCCAACTCACCATTGCAATCAAAGCTTGCACCAGCCCTGTGCTGCTGACCGCACATCTCTGCGCAGAACACACCCAACAGAAAACAGCGAATCACCTCGGCCTTCTCGTACTTGTCGGCCACGTCCGTGCACGTCTCAGGGTTCTCCTTTAATGCCGGGCCCCTGGTCTTTCCAGGCTCCCACCCCTAAACCTCGATCCCGCCACCACCTCACAAAATCCCACCAGCCCTGGAGGGGCGTGAGTGGTTTAGTCCGCTTGCTCTTCCAACCTGAAAGGGTGTACCCCTCCCCCTTCCTCCTCCCCTGAACCTGGATGGGGGGGGGGCGCGAGGGGTTGGAGCGTCCAAGAAGACCGCAGCGAGAAGGCAAAAACCACTGAGCCCAGTTTGGCGTCCGAGGGGATGGGAAATGGAGTATCCCACCTTCTGCGACCAAGCTCCTGCAAGATGGCCCCAAGATGGCACCCAAGGTTCCCAAGAGTGGCCCAACACGGCCCTAAGAGGCGCCCAGGAGGCCCAAGAGGCCCCAAGAGGCACCAAGAGGCTCCCCGGAGGCAGCCCAGACGCTCCAATATGCCCCGGGAACGGCTAGTGGCCCCCAAGACGGCCCAAGAGGACTCCAAGAAGCTCTCAAGAGAGATCCAAAGAGTCTCCAAGAGGAATCCAAGGGGACTCTGGCCTTTCTGCTCGCCCCCCTCCTCCTGCTCCTCCTCCTATCATCTGCCTGTTCCTGTTCCTCCTCCTCCCTCCCTCCTCCCCCTGCCCCTTCCCCTCCTCCTCCTCAGCCTCCGATTCCTCCTCCATCCCCCTCTTGGGGTACGACGGCTTGCCAAGCCCTTTAGTCCAGCGCATGCTCCTCCACATCCCCGATCGGGGCAGCCCGCCTGGGCATCGCTTCTGGATGCGCTGGCGGGGTCACTTTCTGATCGCGACCGCACCGAGACCCTCGGGGGGCGTACAGGGCTGGTGGGGTTACACGCCGGTCGGGAGAAGTAGGTAAAAGCATGAAATAGGAAGGCGGGTATAGTAGATTGGGTCAAGGTCCTCCCAGAGAATGGAAATAAAAAATGTCGATTACTGCAGTAGGAAGGCGCTTGAAATAGATTGGGATCTGGGAATCCAAAAATACCTACTTTCAATGACCGGCTTGTACTTTTTTTGTCGCAGCCGCAAGCGAAAGCGCAGGCGGCGTCAAACGGGACGGGCGGGCCACGCGCGAACCTAATTGCCTAACGCGCCAGCAAACAAAGGCCTAAGCGGGACCTCAGAGAACCGGAAGCGGGAGGTGGTGCGGGCTGCAGCTGCCAGGGACCAGGTCCAGGAGCGAGCACATGCAAATTAGCCAACCAAAGTTGGGGCGCAGCCAAAATGGCGCGGGAGCGAAACCAGGATGAAGCCAGGAGCGCCACCACGAAGGATCGCAGATACCAGGAAGGCCAGGAGAACTCACTGACCAGGAAGCTGGTGGGGGTACGCGGAGCGTCTAGAACCGACCCAATGTTCCCCTCCAGTCCCTCGGCCTCGGCCCCTCTCCCCGTGGCCTCGCCTGCCCGCCTGCTGCCTGCCTGCCACAGCTCACGGGCTCCCCCTCCTCCTCCTCCTCCTCCTCCTCCCCCCCTCCCTCCCTCCGTCCCTCCCTCCCTCCCTCCTCCTCCTCCTCCTCCGCCTCCTCCTCCTCCTCCTCCTCCTCTTCCTCCTCCTCATCCTCCTCTTCCTCCTCCTCCTCCTTCTCCTCCGTCTTCTCCCGATGCCCCACCGCACACCTTCATGACGTTGTTTGCGGTGACCACCATGTGCGATCCAGGATAGTCCCTCTTGAAGAACTGCATCGGCGCCTGCACGAACACGGTGTCCGCGGCGGCATACAGGACACCCTTGGCGGGGGGAGGAAGGAGGAGAACCGGCGGAGGAGGAGGACACAGAGGAGGAGGAGAGAGAGCAACGGGGGGGGGGTCCGACAGGACAGGATCAGTCCGCATCGGATCGGGGAGTTGGGCTGACTCGAAATGTGCGTCGAATCGAGCTGCATGGGCAAGGAGTCGAAATCGAATCGGATCGACTGCGCCAGGATGCATAACAGCACAGGGTAAGCCTCGGACCGCATCGGATCGTCGAGACATAAAAACTAGAAGCACGCGCGCGTCGCGCGCGCGCGCTTAGGTTCTAGCCAGCTGTGGCTATATCCTAAAGCGTGCAGCATCGGAGAGACGAGTGCGAACCAGACGCACGTCATGAACAACACAGCGTCCCAACACTAATCAAAAATTGTCCCCCCTGCTTGACCCCACGTACGCAACGAGATAAATGCCAATCGCCGCTGATCCTGCATTCCCATACCCTCAAGCCCTTCCGTTCCCTCTCCACCACTTCTTCATCCTCCCGTTCATTATCCTTCCCCTCCGTCGATCCACCATCCCTCACGCTGTGCCTCCGAAGCCCTCCTTCCCTCGCTGCTGCTTACAGCGAATTCCGCCACCACGGTCTTGGGGCCGTGTCGAGGGCCTTTGGAAGGTGCAGGTTGAATCCCTGTAACGGTCTTGGGACTCTGCTTGGCGCGATAATCATTGGTCTCTGCGGCTCACGCGGCCCTGGAGCGCTCTCGTCGGCCCAGCTAGGTCGGTCCGAGAGCAAAACGGTCGTGGTCAGCACAGGCGTTGCTGTCTGCAGGAGGAGCTCACCTGCAAGTCGACCCAGCAGCCTGACACGCCCGTGCGCGAGTGGCATACCAATTGACCCGCTGAAGACTCTCCGCTGCTGCTCGTCGTCGTCATCGTCATCGTCAACACCACCACCACCACCACCACCATCATGATCATGTCATCATCATCATCATCATCATCATCATCATCATCATCATCATCATCATCATCATCATCATCATCATCATCATCATCATCATCATCATCGTCATCAGCATCATCATCATCATCATCATCATCATCATCATCATCATCATCATCATCATCATCAGTCAGCATCATCATCATCATCATCATCATCATGTCATCAACATCATCATCATCATCATCATCGTCATCAGCATCAGCCTCAGCATCATCATCAGCATCATAATCATCATCATCATCATCATCATCAGCATCATCATCAGCATCATCATCAGCAGCATCATCATCAGCAGCAGCATCAGCATCATCATGATCATCAGATTCACCATCATCATCATCACCATCATCAGCATCAGCATCATAAGCATCATCAGAATCGTCATCAGCAGAATCATCATCATCATCATCCTCATCATCAGCATGATCTCATCATCATCATCATCATCATCATCATCATCAGCATCATCATCATCATCAGCAGCATCATCATCATCATCAGCATCATCATCATCATATCATCATCGTCGTCATCATCATCTCATCATCATCATCATCATCATCATCATCATCATCATCATCGTCCTCATCATCAGCATCATCATCAGCATCATCAGCATCTGTATCATCATCATCATTACAATCATCATCATCAGCATCATCATCATCATCAGCATCATTATCATCATCCTCATAATCATCATCATGAGCATCATCAGCAGAAGCAGCAACATCATCATCATCACCACCACCATCACCAACATCAGCATCATCATAATCGTCATCAGCATCATCACCACCATCATCAGCATCATCGTCATCATCATCATCATCACCATCATCATCATCATCGTCATCATCATCATCATCATCATCATCATCATCATCATCATCATCATCATCATCGTCATCAATAGAATCATCAGCAGCATCATCATCAGCATCATCAGCATCATCATCATGATCGTCATCAGCAGCATCATCAGCATCAGCATCATCATCATCATCATCATCACCATCATCATCATCATCATCATCATCATCATCACTTTCATCATCATCATCATCATCATCATCATCATCATGATCAGCACCAGCAGCAGCAGCATCATCATAAGCATCAGCATCAGCACGAGCATCAGCATCAGCATCAGCATCAGTATCAGCATCAGCATCATCATCAGCATCTTCATCATCATCATCATCATCATCAGCATCAGCGTCTTCTTCATCATCATCAGCAGCATCAACCTCATCATAATCACCATCATCATCAGCATGATCAGCATCAGTATCAGCATCATCATCAGCATCATCATCCTCATCATCAGTATCCTGATTATCATCCTCAGCATCCGCAGCATCATCATCATCATCATCATCATCATCGTCAGCATCATTATCATAATCGTCAGCATCATCATCATCACAATATGCATCATCATCATCATAATCACAATCATCAGCATCAACAGATAAATCAACAACATCAGCAGTATCATCATAATCATCATTATCATCAGCATCATGCTTCACATCCTCATAATCATTAGTATTCTTATCATCATCATCATCATCATCATCAGCATCATCATCATCATCATCATCATCATCATCATCATCATCATCATCCTACTCCTAATCCTACTCCTACTCCTGCTCCTACTCCGACTCCTACTCCTACTCCTCCTCCTCCTCCTCAGCCATCCATCCATCCATCCATCCTTCCTTATGTCCTTCCGCCACCTCCCCCTCCCCGACTCCTCCTCGACGAGGGGCTGCGCACGGCGCGGGACCGCCGCGTCTGCTGGCCGCACCCCGCATTGGGTCGCGGCCTGCGACAGCCCGCTGACGATCACGGTG
>CAUYUJ010009090.1:0-2500 GCA_963575745.1 Prorocentrum cordatum | reverse complement strand
AAAAACAAAGTAGCAAACTATGCACATGCACACATGCATGCATGAATCCATACACACAGACCTACAGACAAACGTGCACACATATATATCTATACGACCACCCTGCGGGTGATAAGGAGGTTGGGGGGGGCAACAATGGGCAAAAATGGTGATTGTTGTTCTGACGATACCTGTGGGGCGGAACCGCGATTGGTATGTATGCCGGTTTGCTTGGGCAACTGGCTGCGGTCCGACAGCGACAACGGCGGCACAGCATACAGCACGGCATGACGATGTGCCTTTCGATTTGCATTTGGATTTGCATATCGATGTGCATTTCAATTTGCTGTTCGATTTGCATGTCGACGTGCATTCGAAAGCTCGCCGTGGCGCCCACGGCGCCTTACGATTTGCATTTGGATGTGCAAATCGATTTGCATTTCGATGTGTTTTTTGGTCTGCATGTCGGTTTGCATGCAGACTTGCATTGGATAGCTCGCCGCAAGCGGCGATGTTTTGAAATGCACAACCCACGGCGGGACACCAGCGGGACACCATGGGACACCAGCGGGACACCGTTTGACGGGAGGAGCATCATTTGGTCCGGCCGCGGCCCAGCCACAGGAGGATTTCGTGACACCAGCGAGACACCGGCGGGACACCGGCGGGACACCGCGCGCCACCGGCCGCCGGAGGAGAATCATGTGGTCCGGGCCGCGGCCCAGCCACAGGAGTATTTCGGGACACCAGCGGGACACCGGCGGGACACCGCGCGCCACCGGCCCGGAGGAGAAACAATTGGTCCGGCCGGGCCCAGCCACAGGAGGATTTCGGGACACCAGCGGGACACCGGCGGGACACCGCGGGCCACCGGCCGCCGGCGGAGAAACATTTGGTCCAGCCGCGGCCCAGCCACAGGAAGATTTCCTCTCGCCCGCCCACGCAGCTTCGCCTCGCCCGCACGCACGCACGGCACGCACGACACGAAGCCGAAACTGAAACTGAAATCGATCTCCCGGTAGGGGGGGTCTCCATTTCACGTCGGACTCACCCCCCAACCTCCGACCTACACATATGCACACACATACGTACATACATACATACATACATACATACATACATACATACATACATGCATTACATACATACATGCAGACAGGCAGACAGACAGACAGACAGACAAGCAGACAGACAGACATACATGCGTAAGTATATGCATACATCCATACATCCGTACGCACGTACGCACGAACGAACGTACAGACATACATACATACATACCTATACGACCACCCTTCGGGTGACAACGAGGTTCGGGGGGGGGAGGAACCAACGTCTCACTCGATCGGTCTCACTATCGATCTCACTATCCATCTCACAATCGGTCTCGCTCGATCGATCTCACTCGATCGATCTCACAATCGATCTCACTCGATCTGTTTCATTCGATCGATCTCACAATCGATCTGACTATCGATCTCAGAATCAATCTCACTATCGATCCCACTATCGATCTCACAATCAATCTCACATTCGGTCTAACTATCGAACTCAATATCGAGATCACAATCGATACCACAATCAACGTCATCACCATCATCATCAACATCATCGTCATCAACGTCATTATTATAATCATCAGCATCATCGGGACACCATCATCATCATCACCTCATCACCATCATCATCAACATCATCATCACGTCATCATCATCATCATCATCATCATCATCATCATCGTCATCATCATCATCATCATCGGGACACCATCATCGTAACCATCATCATCATCATCAACATCATCATCATCGGGACACCATCACCATCATCATCGGAACACCATCATCGTCATCATCAGCATCGTCATCATCATCATCATCTCATCGTCACGATCATGAACAACATCATCAACATTATCATCATCGGGACACCATCATCATCCTTAGCAACATCATCATCATCATCATCATCATCATCATCATCGGAACACCATCATCATCGTCACCATCATCAACATCACCCTCATCCTCATCATCAACATTATCGGAACACCATCATCATCAACATCAGCATCATCATCACAATCATTGGGCCACCATCATCAAAGTCGTCATCATCACCTCATCATCATCCTCATCATAAACATCATCATCGGAACACCATCATCGTCATCATCAGCATCAGTATCATCATCGGGACACCATCATCATCACAATCATCAACAGCATCATCATCAACCTCATCATCATCGGGACACCATCATCATCAACATCATCGTCATCAAATCATATGATCATCATCAACATCATCAGGATCATCAACATCATCATCATCATCATCATCATCATCATCATCGGGGCTCCATCATCATCATCAGCAACATCATCATCAACATTATCATCGGGGCACCATCATCATCACCACCATCACCATCATCATCATCATCATCAACATCGTCAACATCATCATCATCATCATCATCATCATCATCATCATCATCATCATCATCATCATCATCATC
>CAUYUJ010009089.1:0-36277 GCA_963575745.1 Prorocentrum cordatum | reverse complement strand
GTAGTAATAGTAGTAGTGGTTGTAGATTAGCACTGGTAGTAGTAGTAGTAGTAGTAGTAGTAGTAGTAGTAGTAGTAGTAGTAGTAAGAGTAGTAGTAGTAGTAGTAGTAGTAGTAGTAGTAGTAGTAGTAGTAGTAGTAGTAGTAGTAGTAGTAGTAGTAGTAGTAGTAGTAGTAGTAGGAAGTAGATGTCTTTGCGGAGCCTCTTGGAGACCTTTTGGGGCCTCTTGGGCGCCTCTTGGCGGCCCCAAGGGCTTCGAGAAACGTCTTGGGTGCCTTGGGGGAGCCTCTTCGGGCTTCTTGGGAGCCTCTTGGAGGCCGTTTGGGGCGTCTTGGGGGCCTCTCGGCGGCCCCAGGAGCTTCCAGGAGCGTCTTGGGTGCCTCGGGGGAGCCTCTTGGAGCCTCTTGGGAGCCTCTTGGGGGCCTCTTGGGGGCCTCTTGGAGGCCTCTTGGGGGCCTCAAGGAGGCCTCTTGGGGCCTCTTGGGGCTCCGTGGGAGGGGTCTGGGAGGTATCTTGGGGCCATCTTTCGGGCGATCGATCACAGATGGGGCGGTTTTTTTCTCCCCCCCCCCGTCGGGGCCAGAATCCTCGTGAGGGGTGTCGTTTTTTTAGCCCTCCCAGGAGTCGAAAAAGACCCCTCCAACCACCCGCGAAAGGACCTCTCCAGGTCCAGGGGGAGGGGGTAGGGGGAGGGGTAAACCCCTCCCCGAAGGGGAAGAAGGGGGGTCGAGAACAGAGAGAGCTCCCTAAACCACTCACGCCCAAAGGGCTGGTGGGATTTGGGGCCTCGCAACATCCCAGTCGCCGCTCGGCGCTAATCGGCTGGTCCGTTGACCCGCAGACGCCGCGCCAGGGCATGACAACGCGGAAGCCACGCCCACACGCAGGCACTATTCGTTTTCTGCCATCACAGGGCCATCTGTGAATCAGTCAGTCTGCATTCGATGTTGAATCAATCTCACGGCGCCGCTGCCTCTACTTTGGGCCGCTTGTGCGCTGGTTGAACGCCGCGGGCAGGGCGAGAGGGACGGTCGCCACTCGCCACCCTGCCTGCGAGTTGCGAGTCTTCGCGGGGCAACGTGCTCGTCGGCGCAGCTCCGCCGCCTCGCCAGGAACCCCCGCCCTGTGTCGGCGAGCCGAGCTGAACACGCAGGTGCTCCTCCGCCTCGAGGCGGTAATTACTGGCTGCAGGGCGCCTCCGCCCGCCGTGGCCCCTCGCTCCGCGCCTCGGCCGGCAGGGCGGCGCCCGCCCCCCTCCGAGGGCGGGGGTCGCTGCGGGGTGCTGCGCGCCGCAGCCTCGTGACCGCGTGCCAGGGGTGCTGCTGGGCAGCGCGCCGTGCAGCGGCTGGGGTGGTCCTCCGCGGGAGGGGGCCGCGCGCGTCGCCGAGCGCGCAGTGATCCTCGTTAGCACGGGCGAGAAGTCAGCTGAGCTCCGTTGTGCTCATTTGCCAATGCGCGACACGTTTGGGCCAGCCCGCGCGGCCAGCGAGGGCCCGCGCTGCGACGGAGGAGCCTGCGCCAATGATGCCGTCCGCTGGTGACGCCGCCAGCGCAGGCCGCGCGGGCCGCTCGTGGACGCAGCGCCTCGTCGGCGCAGCCCTCGGCGGACGCGCCGCGCAGGGCGCCGTCGGGCCGTGCTGCCGTGCGCGGGCTCGCGGGAGGTCCTCTCGCAGGCGTCCCGCGACGCGGCGGCGCGTTTCGCGCCTCTCATCGCAGTGGTGCCGCCGCGGGCAGCCTCCTGAGCCATCCCGGGCGGAGGGGAATGCCAGGCACGGATACCCCGCGCCCAAATCGCTTGATGCCGGGCTGCTACTGATTTTGATGTTGATGCTGCTGCTGATGATGATGATGATGATGTTGGTGGTGATGGTGGTGCTATTGACGATATTTATGAGCTTGATGATTATGCTGCTGCCGCCGCCGACGATGATGCTCTGCTGCTGTCGCCGCCGCTGACGATGATGATGATGGCGATGACGATGACGATGATGATGTCAATGTCGATGACGATGACGATGCTGATGTTGATGATGATGACGATGCTGCTGCTGATGATGATGATGATGATGATGGTGATGATGATGATGGTGATGGTGGTGATGATGATACTGATTGTAAGGATGATGATGATAATGATGATGGTGCTGCTGCTCATGATGATGCTGATGATGGTGATGTTGATGATGATGATGATGATGATGGTGGTGATGATGGTGGTGGTGGTGATGCTGATGCTGACTCTGATGCGGATGATGAGGCTGATGTTGCTGCTGATGTTGACGATGACCATGATTTCGATGATGCTGCTGCTGATGCTGCTGCTGCTACTGATGATGGTGATGATTATGGTGACAATGGTAGCGGTGATGATGATGGATGATGATGATGATGACGATGATGATGTTGATCTTGATGTTGATGTTGTTGATGATAGTGATGATGATGGTGATGATGGTGGTGGTGGTGATGCTGTTGATGATGATTGTGATGATACTGCCGAGGATGATGACGATGGCGATGATGGCGATGATGATGATGATGATGATGATGATGATGATGATGATGTTGATGCTGATGATGATGATGATGATAATGATGATGATGATGTTGATGATGATGATGGTGCTGATGATGATTATGATGATGATGCTGATGATGATGATGCTGATGGTGATGGTGATGATGATGATGATGATGATGATGATGATGATGATGATGATGATGATGATGATGATGTTGATGTATGATGATGATGCCTTTGTTGAGGAGCTGTCGTATTTAAATGTTGATTATTGTTGAACCCCCTGGTGCACCTTCTGTTTTTCAATCAAAGTATTCCTCCTGGGGCTCACATCAGTTTTTTTCCAGGGAAAGTCCTGCGGCTTAGATTGGGTTGCTGCCCTCCGAACTACCACAACAACGGCTCCCGCCTGATGCTTCCTCGGAATATACCTATGCGACCACCCTTCGAGTGATAAGGAGGTCCGGGGGGGGAAACACCAACGTCTCACTCGATCGGTTTCACTATCGATCTCACTATCGATCTCACTATCGGTCTCGCTCGATCGATCTCATTCGATCGATCTCACAATCGATCTCACTCGATCTATTTCGTTCGATCGATCTCACAATCGATCTGACTATCGATTTCACAATCGATCTCACAATCGACCTCACTATGGATCTCACTATCGATCTCACAATCGATCTCATATTCGGTCTCACTATCGATCTCACTATCGATATCACAATCGATCTCACAATCAACGTCATCATCATCAACATCATCGTCATCAACGTCATCAACATCACCATCATCATCATCGGGACACCATCATCATCATCAGATCATCACCAGCATCATCGAAATCAGCATCATCATCACCATCATCATCATCATTATCATCATCATCGGGACACCATCATCGTCATCATCATCAACATCATCATCATCGGGACACCATCATCATCATCATCATCATCATCATCATCGGAATACAACCATCAACATCATCATCTCATCATCATCATGAACAACATCATCAACATCATCATCATCATCATCGGGACACCATCATCATCATCATCAGCAACATCATCATGATCAACATCACCATCATCATCATCATCATCATTGGGACACCATCATCATCGTAATCATCATCATCTTTACCATCATCATCATCATCATCGGGACAGCAACATCATCATCAACATCAACAAGATCATCAACATCATCGGGCCCCCATCATCAACATCATCATCACATCATCATCTTCATCATCAAGATCATCATCTGGACACCATCATCGTCATCGTCGTCAACATCATCATCATCGGGACACCATCATCATCACCATCATCATCAACAGCATCAGCATCAACTTTATTATCATCATCATCGGGACATTATCACCATCATCTCCATTATCATCATCATCTCACCATCTCATTACCATCATCATCAACATCATCAGGATAATCATCATCATCACCATCATCGGGACACCATCATCAGCAACATCATCATCAACATCATCATCATCATCATCGGGACACCATCATCATCACCGCCATCACCATCATCATCATCATCATCATCATCATCATCAACATCGTCAGCATCATCATCATCACCATCATCATTATCGTCATCATCATCATCATCATCATCGGGACACCACCATCATCACCACCATCACCATCATCATCAACATCATCGACATCATCATCATCATCTTCATCATTATCATCATCATCATCATCATCATCATCATCATCATCATCATCATTATCATCATCATCATCATCATCATCATCATCATCATCATCATCATCTGGACACCGACGGGACTCCGGCGGGACACCAGCTGGACACCGCGCGGCACCGGCCCCCGGAAAGGAAACATTTGGTCCGGCCGCGCTTCAGCTGGAGGCGGGACACCGGCGGGACCGCGCGGCACCGGCCCCCGGTAAGGAAACATTTGGTCCGGCCGCGTTTCAGCCAGAGGCGGGACAACGGCGGGACACCGCGCTGCACCGGCCCCCGGAAAGGAAATATTTGGTCCGGCCGCGCCTCAGCCGGAGGAGACTTTCTTTTCGCCCGCCCACGCAGCTTCGCCTCGCCCGCACGCACGGCACGCACGAACACGAAACCGAAACCGATTTCCCGGTAGGGGGCTCTCTGTTCCACTTCGATCTCACCCCCTCACCTCCGATTTCAAAATCGCGCTCTCGCGCGGGACTTCCTTGTCATTAATCAAGGAATCGCACACTCGCGTGGTGCGTCCTCGCAACTTATTCTGGCGCCGAGCCCGCAACACTCAGGAATCACGCTCTCGCTTTGGAGTTCACCACGGGCTACTTGCGAATAGTTCAATCGCTCGAGATTTCCTTGCGATTCATACGGGATTCACGCTTTAGCAACCCGCCTGCTCGACTTGGCCGCCGGGGCCTCCCTTCCCGACCCGCCCGGTAGGGTCTACCCGCTCGATCTGCCTGTGTAGTTCTTCGTGTTTTCTGCTCCTAGCCCCCCTCCTCTTACTCTCTCACGTGCTCCATGCTTCTCCCTCCCCCTTCCATTTGGTCTCGCTTCCCTTATTTTAGGGGCTGAACAAATTACACGTGGCAGGTAAGGCAGATGTAGCCGAAGGGGGGTACGATCGAAGACGAAGAGGGCGGGCATTCAGGGCTTAAGATATACGTGTTGAAGGGCACGCGAGTAGATGAGAGCGGACATTCTTAAACTGTTTGTTGTCGTTAATGATACTGAGGATTGCTGCTGCTGGTGATGACGATGGCGGTGATGGTGATGATGATGCTCATAAGGATGATGATGGTGATGGTGATGGTGGTGGTGGTGGTGGTGATGCTGAGGATGCTGATGACGATGATGATGCAGCTGCTGATGATGCTGGTGATGATGATGACGATGCTGATGATGGTGGTTGTGGTGATGATGCTGCTGATGATGATAACGACGAGGAGCTGGAGGAGGAGGATGCCTAAAATGATGATGATGATGCTAATGGCGATACTAATGGTGATGATGACGATGATGATGCTGATGATCACGATGACAATTATGATGGTGATGGTGAAGTTGACGATGACGATGACGGTAATGATGCTGATGATGATGACGATGATGATGCTGATGATAATGATAATGACGACGATGATCATGATGCTGCTGACGATGATGCTGATGATGATGACAAAAGGATGATGATGATGATGATGCCTAAGAGAATGATGATCCCGATGATGATGATGTTGATGCTTCTGATGCTGAAGATGCTGATGATGCTGATGATGATGCTTGTGCTGATGATGATGGTGATTATAATGGTGATGATGATGCTGATCATGATGATGCTGCTGATGATGATGACGATGACGATGATGATGCTGATGATGACGACGATGCTGATGATGATGCTGATGCTCATGCTGCTCATGATGATTCTGCTGAGGATGTGATGAGGATGCTGAGAATGCTTTTACTGCTGATGATGATGCTGCGGTTGATGATGCTGATGACGATTATGACGGTGATGTTGATGATGATGCTGATGATGATGCTGCTGCTGATGACGATGACGATGATGATGTTGATGCTTATGACGATGATGCTGATGATGATGCTGATTATGATAATGACGACGACGATGGTGGTGATGGTGATGATGAAGTTGATAGTGCTGATGATGATGATGATGATGATGATGTTGATGATGTTGACGGTGATGCTGATTATGATGATGAGGATGAGGATGATGATCATGACGACAATGATGATGCTGATGATGCTGATGATGATGATGATGATTATGATGATGATGGTGATGCTGATTATGCTGATGATGATGGTGACGATGCTGCTGCTGATCATAATCATGGTGATGAAGATGCTGCTGATGATGATGCTGCTGATGATGCTGATGATGCTGATGACGATGACTATGAAGGTGATGATGCTGTTGCTGATGCTGATGCTGCTGATGATGATGCTGACGATGCTGATGCTGCTGATGATGCTGACGAGGAGGAGCATGATGCTGCTGCTGATGCTGATGATGCTGATGCTGATGCTTATGATGATGCTGCTGATGCTGATGATGATGATGCTGCTGATGATGATGATGATGATGACAATGATGTTGATGATGATGATGCTGATGCTGCTGATGATGATGATGAGGATGATGGTACTGCTGCTGATGCTGATGATGCTGATGCTGGTGCTGATGCTGATGGTGATGGTGAGAAGGTGCTGCTGATGCTGATGGCTTCATGGATGCTGCTGAGTATGATGGTGATGCTGATGATGTGTGATGTTGATGATGATGATGATGATTGCTGATGATGGTGATGATGTGATGCTGATGCTGATGATGATGATGATGATGCTGATGATAATGATGATGATGATGATGATGATGATGATTGCTGGCGGATGCTGCTGATGATGATGATGTATGAGGATGATGAATGATGATGATGATCATTGATGATGAGGATGCTGAGTGTTGATTGATGATGATGATGATGCATGATGATGAGGATGCTGGTGATGATGCTGTGATGCTGATGCTGATGCTGATGGCTGATGCTGATGCTGATGCTGATGCTGAGGCGGATGCTGTGTGATGATGTGATGATGATGATGCTGGATGTGGAGATTGAGATGATGATGATGATGATGGATGATGATGATGATGATGATCATGATCATGATGATGTGATGATGATGCTGATGCTGATGGATGATGATGATGATGATGAGTTGATGATGATGATGATGATGATGATGATGATGATGATGATGATGATGATGATGATTGATGATGTATGATGATATGATGATGATGATGATGATGATGATGATGATTTTGATGATGGATGATGCTGAGATGATGATGCTGATCGATGTGATGATGATGATGAGGAGGAGGAGGAGGAGGAGGAGGAGGAGGAGGAGGAGGTGGAAGAGAAGGAGGAGGAGGAGGAGGAAGAGGAGGAGGAGGAGGAGGAAATGGAGGAGGAGGAGGAGTGAGGAGGTAGGAACAGAGGAACATTAACAGGAGGAGGAGGAGGCGAGGAGGAAGGGGTAGGAGGAAGGGGAGGAGGAGGAGGGGAGGCGGTGGAGGATGGGGAGGAGGAAGGGGAGGAGGAGGAGGAGGAGGAGGAGGCGGAGGGGAGGAGGTGAGGGGAGGAGGAAGGAGGAGGAGGAGAGGGGGAGGAGGCGGAAGATGAGGAGGAGGGGGACGAGTTGGCAGAGGAGGAGGAGGAGGAGGAGGAGGAGGAGGAGGAGGAGGAGGAGGAGGAGGAGTTGGCGGAGGAGGAGGAGGAGGAGGAATAGGAGGAGGATGAGCAGGGAACCTTCAGGCCCGCGAATGTCGGAAGGCGGGCTGGGGTGATATTGGGGTGCCGTCGTTCCGAATTCGAAGCAGCCGCCCGTGCCCCAGTGTTCGGGGCCATTGGGCTAGCTCGCGAGCCGTCTACCAGTAGGACGAATAGGAGTGCGAGGACGACGTACGCGTCCCGAAGGGACGATGCGCGGGCAAAAGTGCGCCTCTGCTGTCCTCTCGTCGTCGTCTTGGCTGCACATCGGGCAATTGGCCTGTGCGATGGCTGGGGCGCTCATTGTCGGTCCATCGGTCGGGAAGAGCCGCTGTCTCCCCGACCAGGGCGCCCTCTTCTGCGATAATGCCTTGGCAGCTGGTCTTGACACAACAGTCGCGCCGTCGAGCCTTGCGCTTGCGAACGCGTTTGTATTGATGGTGCCCCGTATCTGCTTCTGGCTCTTTTGTACCTAGGTTCGCGCACTTGATTTCGGCAAGAGGCGGACGGCGCTGTAGCATGATTCGAGGATCTCGCTGTTACTGCAAACCTTAGCGGCTTTCTCATTTCCTTCCTTTCCTCTGTCTCTCCATTCTCTCTCTCTCTCTCTCTTTCTCTCCTCTGCCTTTGTTTTGTTCACGCATTTGGTTCGGGCACATTTGGTGACAGCAGATCTTGCCGATATTGCAGGTTGTGGCGTGTCCGGTTGGCCGTTGCGCCTCTGATCCAGCTGCCTGCCGCAATTGGTACCATCTTCCCAGCGTTGCATCGGAATGCGCGTAGGATGGTTGCATCGAAATGTCTCACACGGGCTCGGCAGAATTCTAGACGCTTCGCGTATCCCCACCAGCCCGTCCAGAAACGATGCCCAGGCGAGTAGAGGGTCGTCCTGAGGGGCTTTTCGGCGTCTTGGGTGCCTCGGGGGGGCCTCTGTGGACCGTTCGGGATCCTCTTTGGGGCCCCTGGGGGCCTCTTGGGGCCTCTTGGGGCCATCTTGGGGCCTTTGGGTGCCTCCTGGGCGCTTCTTGGGGCCTCCTGGGCGCTTCTTGGGTGCCTCTGGGGTGTCTCTTCGGGCCTCTTGGGGGTCTCTTGGGGGCCTCCTGGGGGCCTCTTGGGGGGCCTCGGAGCCATCTTGGAGGAGATCGATCAACGAAGGGGGGTTCCCTAATTACAGTCCCCCCGTCAGGAGCCACGATCCTCGTGAGGGGTGTCGAATTTTAGCCCTCCCAGGGGTCGATCTTGGGCGCTCCAGCGCGCCGCGGAACCCCCTGTCCAGGTCAGTGGGGAGGGGGTAGGGGGAGGGGTAAACCCCTCCCCGAAGGGGAAGAAGGAGGGGTGGAAGAGGAAACGCTCTAAACCACCGACGCCCAGAGGGCTGGTGGGATTTTCTCGGGGCGTGTCGGCGTGACTGGAACGCTGCGGGGTTGCTCCTTTCTTTTTTGCAGGCTTCCTTGGATGTCTGCGAGCATCGTTAGGGCTTCTTTGTGGGCTCTTAGGGCCTTTTCCTTAGGTTTTGCCGAGCAGCGACTGCCCCCCCCCACCCACAACAATTCACGGCTTGTCCTTGGGGCGAAGACCCCGCGCGGCATTTTATGGCAGAGTGAAGGAGCTGACTAGTCTTACACTGTTCCTGGGTGCGTGGCTAGAAGGTGCGGGTCCGCGGTGCGGATTCATGGTCTTGTGGCTGGCCCCGCCGCGCGGCCCGCGATCCACCCGCCACCCGCCCCGCGACCCACCCGTGACCTGCCCCACGACAACTCACTGGGTCCCACCCGTGATCATACGCGCGATTTGCTCGGCGACCCGCCGACGACCCTCCCATGGCGTACCTGCGCTGTTGCGGGCTGGTGGCTGGCGTGCCGTGTGAAAAACAGTCCCTGCGGCGGGCTCCTTCCTGATTCCTGCCCGAGCTCCGCAAACTGCCGACGACCACCCTGTCCCCTTATTCTCCCTCCCAGTTAGAGGGGGCGATGGCTACGGTATTACTTCCCTCGGGTGTTCTGGTGCAGAGATGCCAGTGGACAACACCCGACAATGTTAAATAGACGCGCCGAGGCCTTCCTGTTCTTTGTGGGATCGCGTCGGGCACATCTTCCTTACCCCGTCTCGGTGGGGAGGGCCTCTTCCGTGCGTCAGGGGCTCGCAGAGCCGTTGCTTGGTGACCTCGGGGGGTCGTGCTTTCTATTCCGGCGGCCCTCCTCCGCCCTGAGGCCCACCGCCAGGCAGGGGCGGGGCGGGGCACGATGCGCAAACCGTGTAGCTCCCTCCCCCCCTTTTCCGGCAAAGCAGGATGCCCGACGAGAGCTCCCGAACTGCAGGGACCAGAGGGGGGCGGGCGGCCAGGAGGTAGACTCAGGCGGGCGCTTTCCCGAGCGTAGCTGCGGTGTCAAGCAGAGGGCCCTTGCTGGGGAAGGGGGGTGCTGAGTTTTTTTTGTTTGTTTGTTTGTTTTTCTTTCTATCCGGTTCTGCACACGTGCAACAGGTGAGTGTTACTCGCCTCTGTCCCCTGAGGACGTTGGGGTGGTGTCCCACCCATATATATATATAATATATATATATATATATATATATATATATATATATGTCGGCGGTGCCCGGTGCGGAGCGACCCCCCCCCCGGTAATCTCTCCTGGGGGGTTCGAGCTGGCGCCATTCCCGGTGCGAGCCTGCACGAACCCCCCCGGTAAACACGACCTCCTCTGGTAGGCTGCACGAACCCCCCCGGTAAGGACGCAACCCCTCCGTAAGCGGCGCGCTCCCAGCACGCGCGAAACCCAGCCCCGACGCGCGAATCTTACCAGGACGGGCCGGAACACGGCGGCGGCATTGCATCCCAGGGCCGTGCCGGAACACGGCGGCACTGTTCTTCTCTACGCGACCGTGCCGTCGACCCCCCACAGCGGCTCTCGGGAGTTGCGCCGCAGCCTCTCGTATTGTGGCCACGAGCCACAATACGAGAGGCTGCGGCGGAACAAAGGCGAGCAGACGCGAATAGAGAACACAAGGCGAGCACACGCCACACTTCGACAGGGAGCCACCCTTCCCAACCGCCCCCCTGCCCCCCCCCCAACCCACCCCCCACTCCCACCCCCCCACTCCCACAGGGGGGGGGGGAGCCCAGGTAGACGCAGTGCGGCCTGCACGAAACCCCCAGTAAAGCGGCAAGGGGGGGTTCTAAGCCGCTGGCGGCACCCGGTGCGGGCTGCACGAAACCCCCCGGTAGTGCACGAACCCCCCCGGTAGTGCTGGGGGGGGGGTTCGTGCCACGGCGCACCATATATATACTATTATACTATATATTATACTATATATGTATAATATATATATGTATATTATACATGCGTATTATATATATATTATATAATATATAGTATATATATATATAATATATAATAATAAATATATATATATATATATATATATAATTGTATATATATGTACATATATATATGTATGTATGTATGTATGTATGTATATATATATACTATATACTATATACTATATACTATATACTATATACTATATACTATATACTAAATACTATATATATATATACTATATATAATATACATTTATAACATATATATACACACACACCACTTCTTTTGCGGGTCCCTGGGAGGCCTAGCAGAAAAGTGCGTCCAACGTGGACCACATCGGGACCTCGCCACCCCCTCGGGGGCTGGCGATCTGCACAGCCGTTCCCACTGTCGCGGGCTTCTGGGAAGCCCAGCAGAGGTACGTTTTACGCTGGCCACCTCGGGGCCACGCCGTCCCTGGGGGGCTGGCGATATGCGTAAGGGTCGCCGCTTTCGTGGGCTCTTGGAAGGTCCAGCAGAGGCACGACCGGCGCTGCTGTCGCCACTTTTGTTGGCTCCCGGGAAGCTCTGCGGAGGCACGCCCCGCGCGGGCCACATCTGGACCTCGCGGCCCCCGGAGGGGGGTGTGCTATCTGCGCAGCCGTTGCCAGCGACTTGGGTTCCTGGGAGGGTCCTGCGGAGGCACGTCCCGGTCGGGCCACCTCAAGACCTCGCCACCTCGTGGACGGCTGCGACTCGCGCCACAGTCGCCAATTTCGTGTGTTCCTCGGAGGCGCAGCAAAGGGGCACGTCACACGCAGGCCACCTCGGGACCTTGCCGCCCCTTGAGGGGGTTGCGATCTGTGCAACTGTAGCCACTCTTGTGGGCGCCTGGGGGGCGCAGCAGAGGTATGTCCCACAGGGGCCACCTCGGGACCTCGCCGCGAGGTTTGCGATCTGTGCAAATGTCGCCACTTTCGTTTGCGGTTTGGAGGCCGGTGGAGGTACGTCCCACGCAGGCCACCTCGGTGCCTCGCGGCTGCCTGGGGGGCTTTCACTCTGCGCAACTGTTGCAACTTCCGTGGGCGCCAGAGAGGCACAGCAGAGGTACGCCACACGCGAGCCACCTCAGGACCTCACCACCCCTTGGGGGGCTGGCGATCTGCACAATCGTCGCTGCGGTTGTGGGCTCCTGGGAGGCTCAGCAGCAGCAGTATGTTTCTCGCGGGCCACCTTGGGGTCTTGCGGCCTCTTGCGGGCCTACATTCTGTGCGACGGTTGCTACTTTCGCGGGGTTCTTGGAGGCCGTGCACAGGTACGTCCCGCGCGGGCCACCTCGGGACCTCGCTATCCCCTGGGGGGCGCTGGCGATCGGTGCAAGGGTCGCCGCTTTTGTGGGCCCCTGGGGGGCCCAGCAGAGGTGCGTCCCACGCGAGCCACCTCGGGACCTCGCCACCCCCTAGGGTGTGCAGATCGCAAGGGTCGCTGCTTTTGTGGGCCCCTGGGAGGCCAAGCAGAGGTACGTCCAACGCGAGCCACCTTGGGACTTCGCTTCTCCCTGGGGGGCTGACGATCTGCGCCACTGTCGCTCGTTTTGTGCGGTCCTGGGAAAACCAGCTGGGGTACGTCCCACGCGGACCTCCTCGGAACCGCGCCGCCCCCTTGGCAGGCTTGCGATCTGCGCCGCTGTCGCCAGTTACGCAGTCTCCGGGAGGTCCAGCGGACCACCTTGGAACCTCGCCGCCACCCGGGGGGCTTGCGACCTGCGCGACGAGCTGGGGCGCCTTGTGGGCTCCCTTGGGTGCGTCTTGGAGGAGACCGTTACACTTTTTGGGGCCGTCCTAGGAGAGGTCGTTCTAGTAGATAGGGCCTCTTCTGGTGGCGCACGCGGGGTTGTATTGGGACTCTCTTGGGCTTGTCTTGGTGCTCCCCAGCGCTCTTGTATATTTGGGGCCCTACTGGGCCGTCGCAGGCCATCTGGGTAAGATTGGAGGTCGTGTCGGGGGCTCTCAGGCCTACGCGGGCCTATTGTATAGCCAAACGATGAGCTCTGACACCTCGTGGGGCGGGCGCCCTCTCCTGGTTCAGGGGGCGCGGACAGGGAAGAAATGAGTTTGGAGGATAATGCTCGCTAGACCGAAAGGCTTGGTGGGATTACATTGTGGGGCCGTCGTGGGGGTGTCGGGGCGAGCTTTGAAGCGTGCGGGGCTGCTCTTGTGCAACCCGTCGCGTGTACCAACAGTGCATCCGGAGGCTCCAGCAATCGTTGCAGAACGTCCTGGGCAATAATTTGTGCGGTTGAGGCAATTCCAATTGTAGGCCGTGCGCACATGGGGACTGGCGAAGAGCTACGTATACTAAGGGCGGGCGCGCCCTCAAATTTGAACAACGGAGTCTCGACGAGCATCAAGCGCATCCTGCTGCCCGCTCTTGGGCTGTGGGTCGGCTGCCGCGCGCATGGCGAGTGGGGCCTCTTGGGAGGCGTTTGGGGTGAAGTTCTTAGCTTCGAGCTGTGTGGATGGAGACCGCGCAGGGCTTCCGGGGAACCTGTCGGGTGCTTTGTTTTGTCTGGCAACCAGATTGGCGGTGAGTCAAAGGTTAAGAGTGTGTGAGTGTGTGTGTGTGTGTGTGTGTGTGTGTGTGTCTGTCTGTCTGTCTGTCTGTCTGTCTGTCTGTCTGTCTGTCTGTCTGTCTGTCTGTCTGTCTGTCTGTCTGTCTGTCTGTCTGTCTGTCTGTCTGTCTGTCTGTCTGTCTGTCTGTCTGTCTGTCTGTGTCTGTCTGTCTGTCTGTCTGTCTGTCTGTCTGTCTGTCTGTCTGTCTGTCTGTCTGTCTGTCTGTCTGTCTGTCTGTCTGTCTGTCTGTGTGTGTGTGTGTGTGTGTGTGTGTGGTGCGTTGCGTGCGTGCGTGCGTGCGTGCGTTGCGTGCGTGCGTGCGTGCGTGCGTGCGTGTGTGTGTGTGTGTGTGTGTGTGTGTGTGTGTGTGTGTGTGTGTGTGTGTGTTGATTGCTTCTTTCGGGGCGTCTTCTTCATATGAAACCTGTTGCGGGGCTTTCCTGGGCCGCCATCTAAGAGTATGGGGGTGTTCAATAGTTACAGGTTTAAAAACTGTGTTGGCGAGGAAGTTATCCAATGGAGATGCGTCGAGTTCTGCGCTTCTCTGCTTGCTCGGGCGCTTCTTGATGGCATCTCGCCGCTTTTCGCTCTCAGGGCACTTTCTGGGCTGTGGGGCGTCGGCGTGTAATGATCGCGGGGGGGTCGGATGTAGACGGGCGGGCGTGGATACTGCCAGGGGGGGTCTGCAGTGTTTGCTTGCTCCTTGAGGCCGTCTTGGGGCGGCTTCGCAAAGCTTCTCGGGCATCTGGGTGGTTTTTCTGGTAGTGGAGAGGCCAGTGTAGAAGTTTTCGCTGCATCTTTTGGCTGGTCGTGGCTTTTTGTTTTGGACGTCCAGAGGGCACCCACGAGGGGAGGGAAAGACCTCTCCCAAACGAAAAGCGGCCCGCGCTGGCGCGCCTGCCACTCCCTTGCTCCCGCGGAGAGGTAGGTCGCCTACGCTGCGGGGGCTGAGGGCCCAGGCGCGCGCTCAGTGCGCGCGACCGGCCTGGCGCTGCCGTTGCGTATCGCACGAAACATAAGGTGTCTTCTAATTTTTGTTGGTTTGGCCTTCTTTGGTTTTTGGTTTCGGTTGCCACTTTTCACTCTCACGCGCAAGCGGCGTCCGGGTCCGCGCGCGCGCGCCCGCCGCCGGCGCTGGCCGCGCCCCGGCTCGCCGCACCCTGGCGCTGCCGCTGCACACGACGGAACCCCAGCGCGTGCGACTGGCGCAGCGCCGGCAAAGGTCTTCCACACTCCTGTCAGCACCCCCCGTGGTATCTGAAGGCCAGCAGCAGCCAATCAATCAAACAAACAGGGCGGCGGCTTTCGCTTTGCTGGTCTCGCCCTTCGCGTCCTCTACGGTGTCGGCGAAACGAGACAGAGGCGTGGCCGCGCTCGGGCCGTGCCCACCCTGCGGCTCCCCTCCACCAGGGGGCGCGGACGACGCTGGCGGCACGTGCTACGCAGACTGAATCGCAACATGTGCGCGTGGACTTGCCCGCGTGTCGGCACCCCCTCCGGCCAGCTGCACGGAGCCAGGCTCGAGGACGACGCGCCAACGGGCAGGACGCACCACGCCCCCCTCAGCAAGCAGGCAATGGAGTCAGGCGCCCCGCGCGGGAGCACCGGCGACCTCCTCGTCAAAGTCAGGTACGCCAGTGCCGTCCCAGGGCGCTCGACCAGCGCAGGCCGTACTGAAGCCTGCGACGCCCCGCGCCAAGGGCAAGTGGGCACAGCGTAGGGGAGGGAATCTCCACCGAAAACGGGCGAAAAGACCAGGCGCCACTCATCCGAACGAGCGCCCAACCTCGTAGGTCAGCCCAGAGCGCAGGTCCAGGCTCAACTTCCAGCGAAGGCAGTAGCAGCCAGGATGGCGCGGGACAGACGGCCGCGAAGGAGAAGCCAAGGGTGGCAAGGATGGGCGTCGCCGCTTCCTGGAAGGCTGCGCGGTCATACTCCAGCATCGCAGGCCGCAGCGCTTGCCATTTATAATTAGGCTTGGAGGAGCGCTCGACGCGCCTCGGGGCAGCTCTTCGCCGCGCCCGCTGGGCCCCCCGCGAAAGCAGGGTGCTCGGTGATGGGGAAGGGGGGGGGGCGGGAGTACGCGGGCCATTGCAGCCGCGGCGTCCGCCAGCCAAGACCTTACGGGCAGGGCCGCTGCGGCCGTGCCCACAATGGGCGCTGAATGCCCCTCTGCGAGCACATCGAACCGAGCGCGGGCCACAAGCGTCCGCTCCACGAACCTCGCCCAACGGCGCAAAAAAAAGGCCAGCGGCACTGCGTCACCAAGACGCTGTGGCGAAGGGGCGGCCCTTTCTGGCAGCCAAGCGCCAAGCAGCTTCCTCGCCCAGTCCTGCAGCCTGTCGAAGGCTGCGTCGGCTCCCCGTACCCCGGCGGGGCCTCTTGGACCGCCCTGGGGCGACCGGGTGAGCTTCTCGGGCTGTTCTCGATGTTCTGGTCGCAGGAGAGGCAGATGAGCTAGAAATGTAGTTTCCCTCTTGGGCTGTGACGTTTTTTCTTGGGGCGTTTTGGTTGTCTCCTTTGGCCGTCGGGGGGCGAGTTTTCGATCGATGGTCTGGTGGCTTGGGGATCTCCGGTGCCCGCAGAGCGTCTTGGTGCCTTCTTCGTTTGTTTTGGGGTTTCCTTTTCATTCGGTTCTGTTGCCTGAGGGTCCCTGGCGAGGCATCTTGGACCGTTCTGGGGCGCGCCAGGAGGTTTCTTGGGCTGATGCTGCGGTCGCAGGAGAGGCCGCTGTACTACAAAGGCGAGTCCCCCAATCGGACTGCGGTAATGTTTGCTCTTCGAGGCCTTCTTTGGGGCGCCTCTTGGGGCTTCTTTGGGCGTCTTGGTGGCCTCTCGGGCCGTGGGGAGGCAGGCGTGGGCATTTTCGACGGGGCTTTCCGCTGCTTGTGGCCCGCGTAGGCCCTCCAGAGGGCCTCTTGGTACCCTCTTGGCTTGTTTTGGGGTTCTCTGTGCTTGCGTTTCTGCGGGGCCTCTTGGGCCGTCTTGGGCCAACCCCGGAGGCTTCTTTGGCAGTTCTGGGTGTTTTGATCGCAGATGCGGTGTATGTGTTAAACATGCTCTACTTCCCCGTCGGAAGCTGCCGAGTTCGCTCTTTGAGGCCGTCTTGGGACGCCTCTTCGGGACTTCTTGGGGCGTCTTGGTGGTCTCCAGGGCCGTGTTGAGGCCCGCGTTAGCGTTTTCGATTGATATTTCGGCTGCTTGTGGCCCTCTTGGGTCTCGAACGGGCTGCAATTAGGATTTTCCTGGAATGGGGCGATTATTGCTCTTGGAGGCCGTCTTGGGACGCCTCTTCGGAGCTTCTTGGCTGAGGCGTCTTGGTGGTCCTCAGGGCCGCGTGGAGGCCGGCGTGGGCGTTTTCGATCGACCTTTCGGCGGCGCGTGGCCCTCTTGGACCATTCCAGGAGCCTCTTGGTGCTCTCTTGGCTTGTTCTGGGGCCCCTTGTTCACCTGTGGCGTATTCGCCCGTTCCCCGGGTGGGGACCCCTCCAAATCGACCGCGCCGGGCTCCTGGGGGAGTGGTTTGGGGTGTGGAAAGGGGTGGCGTTTTGATTCGCTCGCTTTCTTTATTCGCTCGCTTTGTTTATTCGCTCGCTTTTTTTGTCGCTCCTTTTTCTTGGTCGCTTGATTTTTTTGTCGCTCGAATATGTTTCCGCCTGATTTTTTCGCTCAAATTGTTTTTCGCTCGGTTTCGTTTCGCTCGTTTTTTGTCGCTTCTTGTTTTTGTTCGCTGGCTTTCGTTTCGCTCGGTCTCGTCTCGCTTGATTTGCGCTCCGGTTGCGCTGGCGCAGCCGAGCAGATTAAAACCCGAGCGAATTTGAACTGAGAGTGTAGAGACCGAGCGAAATTAAACCCGAGCGAATGCAAACCCGAGCGGGCGGAACACCAAGCTAATCCAACTGAGCGAATTTAAGCTGAGCGAATTTAAGCCGAGCGAAATTAAACCCGAGCGAGTTTAAACCCAAGCGATTTTAAACTCGCGCGATTATTAACCGAGCGAATTACAATCCGAGCGATTATGAAACGAAGCAAATGTAAATCCGAGCGAATTCAAAATTGATCGCGCTTAACTCCGAACGAACTTAACCCAAGCATGTTTAAACCCGAACGCTTTTCAGTTCGACCGGCTGTTGTCACGGGCGATTTTGAAGTCTATCGATCTTCAACTTCAGAGAGTACCAAGTCGTGCGAAGTTCCGTCATTTTCTTTATTCATCTCTTAGTTGTCTCTCAACATGCTCTCCCGTGGCGGAAGTGCTTTCTTGATCAGGGTTTTCTGTTGTTCACCCCCGGCGCCATTGCCATTCACGCGTTCTCCCAAAATCTCTCAGAGTGTTTATACTTGTGTTTGGCTTGGCTTTTGTTTTCTCCGGACACGCCGGCCTGGAACCTATGCGCGCCCGCACCGACCGGCATCATCGCTGCTCCAATGTCCCCTCCTATCACCATCATCATCAGCACCATCATCAACATCATCATCATTTTCATCCTCATCCCCATCCTGGTCATCCTCATCATCATCACCACCACCATCATCGTCGTTATTCTAACCGTCACCATCCTCACCCTCGTCATCATCGTCATCATCATCACCTTCATCACCATCACCAGCGTCATTGTGCACATGTTCACCATCATCACCAGTCCCACACTCCCTCCACTCCATCACTCGCTCCATTCTGCACACATTACATCAATGTCTTCTTCATCATCATGTTCCTTATCGTCATCTCCCACGCCATCCACCTTGTCAAGGCCGTGAGCACCACTCACGCACTGACCGTGCACGACCGTCCATTCATTCCATCACTCACACACACCACCTTCATCACCGCAGTATAGCAGACGGATAGTGTTTTCCCTCATGCGTTTCTCCTCCCGCATCCCCCCCCCTCCTCCCCTCCATCCCGCCTGTCCCTCCATCTCTCTTCCGCCATCTCTCCTCCGCCCATCCTGTTCTCCGCCCGTCCTCTCCCCCCCTCCCTTCATCCCTTTTTCTCCCCCCCCCCCATCGTAACTCGATCCTTCAGTCGGATGCTTTCGATCATGCTGTTTCCATCGTCCCCCCGCATTCCCCTCTTCCCCATCACTTTTCCCTTTCGCAATTATTCAATATGAATAGTACTCTCCCTCTTCCCCTGATGACGGTTTGAAAGTGCTCGCCCCCCCCCCCCCCCGCGTATTGTTTTTTACACACAGGTTTCCCCGGAGTTAGGTTTTCGCATGCATTTTTTTCTCTCCAAAATGCTGCTCTCGCCGAGGCGCCGGCCTCATTTTCGGGCCCTGCTCGTTCCGAATCGTGCTCCCGCTGCAGCGCTGGCTTCATTTCCGTGCTTCCGCTCGTTCCGAATCGTGCTCCCGCTGCAGCGTTGGTCTCATTTCCGCGTTTCCGCTCGTTTCGACTCGTGCTCCCGCTGCAGCGCTGGCGTCATTTCCCGTGCCATGCCACGGCATGCAATGCAATGCTAGGTTGATGCTACGCTTTGTGGTGCTCTTCTACGCCATGCCATGCCGTGCTCTACAATGCATCGCGTACCCTTTCGGGATCATTGCCCTGCTCGACATCCGACTCAGCGAGTAGAGAGAGGATCTGCGCCATGGTAAGGGATGGGAGGGAGGGGTAGGATGTCATATATGACGCGAACGCACCTAGCTTGTCTCCCCTCCCTCCCTTTCTCCCTCCCTGCCTTTCTCTTTCCCTCTTTCCCTCCTCGGCCGATTCTTCATCGGGGTGTCCTTCGCGAATCCACGGCCCCCCGAAGCTGACTGGCGGCATTTTGTTTCGCTCGCGTTTCCCCTCGGTTTTGTTTTGCCAGATTTTTTCTCGACTTTGTTATCGCTCGATGTTTTGTCGCCCGCTTTTTTGTCGCTCGAGAAGTTTTTCGCTCGATTTCGTTTCGCTCGCTGTTTTTTTGGGGCTCGGCGTTTTTTTGTCGTTCGGTTTCGTTTCGCTCGATTTCGTCTCGCCTGGGTCTCGCTGCGGTTGCGTGGCTGTTCCTGAGCGGATTCTCCGAGCGAGTTTAGACCCGAGCGAGTTTAGAAGATCCGAGCGAATTCAAGCTCGAGCGAATTTGAGCCCGAGCGAATTTGAACTCGAGCGAGTTTAAGCCAGAGCGAATTCAGACCAGAGCGAAATTAAACTCGAGTGATTCGAAACCCGAGCGAATTTAAGCCCGAACGAAAGTAAGCCCGAGCTAATTATAATTCGAGCGAATCGAAACCCGAGCGACTTTAAATCTGCGCGAAGAGACATTAGAGCGAATTGAAGCCCGAGCGCATTCAATTCCGAGCTACTTTAATTTCGTGCGAGGTCAAGTTCACGCGAATTTAATTAAATGGGAGCAAAGGTAAACGCGAACGGTTTTTTGTCTAACGATGGGTACATTCGAGCGAATGAATTTTCGAGCGGATTTAAAGAAGAGCGATTTCGAATTCGCTCGAACAGGCTCGCTCTGGCAGAGGCCCGCTCCGGCAGAGCCCCGTGGCCCGCCCCGGCAGAGTTCCGTTCCGGCAGAGGCCCGCGCCGGCAGAGGCCCGTTCCAGTAGTGCCCTATGCAGCCTTCGTGTACAACGCGCCCTTCAGCATTCCGCTGGCGTAAATTGAACACGCCTCTCTACTTTGCAGCCCCCGTCTCCAACGCAGCGCCCGAGACTCACGGCCCCACCCCAAGTGTAACCGAAAATTACCAACAAGCACATCTCGATTGCGCACCATACTGACATGTCCCGCCCGCCCGGCCCGACCCCCCCGCCAGGGTCCGCCCGCCCGACCCGATCCCTTCCGTTTGTTAGGGCCCACCCGCCCGACCCGGCCCGCCCGTTAGGGGCTTCGCGCGCCAACTCGATCGCCCCGCCCGCTCGACCCGACCCGCCCGTTAGGGCCCGCTCGCCCGACCCCGCCCGACCCGCCCGCCCGAGCCGACCCGCCTGGTGGGGCGCGCGCGCGTGCCAGCTCGCTTGTGCACCGCGCTTCAGTGTCCCTCCCGCCCGACCCGACCCGCCCGTTAGGGCCCGCCCGCTCGCTCCGACCCGACTCGCCCGTCACGGTCCGCCCGCCGGACTCGCCCCGCACGTTGCGGTAGACGCGTGCCAAGTCGATTGCACACTATACTTGAATGGTCCGCCCGACCCATCTCCGCCCGTAAGGGCCCGCCCGCCCGGCCCGATCCGACCCGCCCGCCAGGGTCCGCTCGTCCGACCCGGCCCGCCCGTTAAGGCACATGCGTGCCCAGTCGATTGCGCGCCATGCCTCGATGTCTTGCCCGCCCGACCTGACCCGCCCCGTTTTGCGCGCGCGTGCCAATTCGAATGTTCGCCATATTTTACGCTCCCGGGCCTTCGGGCCCGCGGGCTTCTGGGCGAAGGGGCTTTCGGGCGAACGGGCTCTGGGCGAATGGGTGACGGGGCGAATGGACTTCCAGGCTTCGGGGCGAACGGGCTTCCGGGCGAACGGGTTCTGGGCGAGCGGGCCCCCGGACGAACGGGCCTCTTGTCGAGCGGGCCTCCGGGCGAGCGGTCTCCAGGCGAGCGGGTCTCTGCCCGAGCGAACGGGTTCTGGGCGAATGGGCTTCCGGGCGAACGGTCTCGTTTCTGAGGGGATGAGGAAGACCCCCCCCGCGTCCTACAAGCCAGAGTGTTTTTTGCTTTCTCTGGGCGCCCTTCGCAGGGGCAGGAACGGGGGCCCACCGACATCATCATCATCATCGTCATCGACATCATCATCATCATCATCATCATCACATCACCATCTTCATCAGCATCATCGTCAACATCATTATCATCATTCCATTCGCACCATGATCCTTATCACAGTCATCACCCCCTTCTTTGCGCCACTCACGCACTCACGCACTCGCGCGCTCACACTTGTCATTATCAGCACCGTCGTCATCACTCAGTACCTCGCTCGCTCATTCACCCGCTTGTCCTCATCGCCACCAGCATCGGCATCGCCCCCGCGCTCATTCGCACGCGCAATCACATTCACACACGTTCGCGCGGTCGCGAATTCATGTGTTAATCTCGATGAAGTCCAAGGCGGGAGCCTCGTCTGTTAGTGCATTTTCAGGAAGTCCCAGGCCGGGGGCTCCTCCCTATGGGGCCCGCATGTCGTGCTAGCAATCGGAACGGGTCATCCACATCTTGTAGCTGTCGTCATTTTTGTCGCTCCTTCGCGCATGCATTTTGGAGGCGTCTCAGGCGGGGGCCTCGTTCGCGATGAACTGCGAGGAACTCAGGCGGGTGCCCTTTCCCGATGGAGCTCGCGCTTCGCGCTAGTAATCCGAGCTGGTCATCTAGATCTTGCACATGTCGTCATCTTTGGACCTTTTCACGCTTAATTTGGAAGACATCTCAGGCGGGGGCATCGTTCGTGAGCGAATTCCGAGGGGGTCTCAGGCGGGGGCCACCTCCATATGGAGCGCGCATTTTATTTGGGTAATCCGAGCGGGTCATCCAAATCTTGCAGGTGCCGTCACCTTTGGGCCCCTCGTTCCTGAATTTGGGAAAAGCCTTAGGCGGGTGCTTCGTTTGTGATTGAATTGCGCGGAAATCTCAGACGGGAGCCTCCTTTCTTTTCATGGGGCTCACATGTCACGTTGGTAACCCAAGCAGGCCATCCAAATATGCTAACTGTCGTCGCTTGTAGGCGCCCGCGCCTGGACTTTGAAGAAGCTTCAGGCGGGGGCCTTATTGATGAGTGATCGCGAGGAAGTCTCAGGCGGGAGCCACCTCCCGATGGGGCCCGCGCTCCATATGTGTTGTTCGGACGGGTCATCCGAAATTCAGATCTGTCGCCAATTTTGAATTCCCCGGCTAGGCTTGAATCTCGACGAAGGCTCGGGCGGGGTCCTCGTCTGCGAGTGAGTCGCGAGGAAGTCTCTAGCGGGCCCCCCTCGCTGCGGGGCCCGCAGTTCCACGTTCGAATCCGAGCGCGTCCTCGGGATCTCGTAGCTGTCGTTGCTGTTGGGCTCCTCAGTAACGAGGAGTGATGCGAGCCCTCGCGGGCCAATCCGAGCGGGGCCACCTCTGTGCTCGTAAGAGGGCCACGCGCTCGTGTGAACCAGTCTCCCGACGCGGCGATGGCTTTGCCATCGACTGCGCCAGGGGTGGAGGCGCTGGTCGCACGGGCATGTCGGGCGAGCAGTGGTGGCTGCACTTCTGCGTCATGTTCTCGCGCGCCGCGCGCGTGCGGGACGTGCTGATCCTGCGGCCGCCCGCGCGGGGAGTCCGGGGCGCGGGCCGCCGGCGTGCCCGCGGAAGGCGTTCCGGAACTTCGACGAGATATTTGAGATCTCCAGGACCTAGGCGGAGCAGCTCGCAGCGCGGCCGGGCTTCGTGCCGCCCCCCGCCCGAGCGCGGCCCCGCCCGCCTCGATGCCCGCGGGGTTGCCCCGAAGGCCAGGCCCGCGGGATTGCCCCCGCGGCCCGCCCCCGCGCCCGAGCGGTTCGCGGGGCCGCCCAACGGCGTGGCCTGCGGGATTGCCGCAGAGACTTCGCGGTATAGCCGTCGGCGAGCGCGCGCGTGGGGCGCCGGGGGGAATCGAATTCCTTGCCAAGGCCAGGGGGGATGGGGGGGTGCAAATGGAGATGAGGCAGGAGGATGAGGAGGGGGAAAAAGGGTAGGGGGATGGCGACGACGAGGAGCAGGTGGAGGTGGAGGTGGAGGAGGAGGAGTAGGAGGAGGGGGGGGGAGAAGGAGGTGGAGGAGGAGGATGCCTGGAAGGAGGGCGAGGAGGGGGGGGCAGAGCAGGGGGCGAGAGGGGGGTGTCTGCCGGGGCGAGGAGGAGAGGGCAGAGGGCGCGCCAAGCATATTCCCGCGCGGGGTCCTCAGCTAAATTCTATAGACAGCAGCATACATACATAAAGAGCCGTTATTCTTGGTTTACATAGGAAACAATTATATATATATAAATAAATAAATATTTCAGCCAGTGGGGGCTGCGCTCTGCCCCCAGGACCATCAAAGTTGCGCCCGGGGCGGCGGCGTGATTCCAGGGGGGAGATCGGGATCTCTGGGTCGCCGATTGTAGAAATCACATCATTGATCGTCTGGCAGGCGGCAGCCGAATGACGCGTTTTTTCTTGCTTCGCGAAGCGGGGGCCAGGAGGGGCAGGCAAAGGGGCCGACGCATCGGGGCGCCAACCGGCGGAGGGGGAAGCTGGTGCGACGCGGTGGTCTGGCGGCGCGAAATGTCGACGACGCGCGGCGGCGCGCGCAAAGCCGCGGGCGTGGGGGTTTCAGGAAGAGGAGAGCAGGATGCATATGAACGGTTGCACTTCCATTCGGTTTATGGCGTTCGCGCGAGACCGTGGGGGGATCGTTGCCGGCGCGTCAGAGAGTCGTGGGAGGGCGTCGTTGGCGCGACGCAGGGGGTCGGCTGCGTTGCGCGTGGATGACGCGCAGTGATGCGCTCGAGGTTGAAGGCCTCCAGCTTGGAGGAAGAGGGGGGGGGGGGCGATTAGGAGTGGTTCTATTTACGTGCGGTTTATCGCGTTGAAGCGAGACCGTGCGAGGAGCGGCGCCAGCGTGTCAGAGAATCGTCTGAGAGCGAAGCTTGCGCGGGCAGGGCGTCGGCGGCGCTGCGCTTGGACGACGCGCGGTGATGCGCCCATGGTTGGAGGCGTCGTGGTCGGAGGAGGAGGAGGAGGAGGAGGAGGGGGGGAGGGGGGGGGGGGATGCAAACCGAGCGACTTCACATTCGAGCGGGTTTCCAGATGAGCGAGTGTTCGCCCGAACGAGCAGCGGTGTCCGGGGGCCAGCGGCGGTGGCCCAGGCGCGCCGCCGGCATTCGGCCGAACGAATGCCGGCCGCGCGAACGCGCGCGGAACGAATGCGAATTACATCCCGAACGAGTTTTTCACCCCGAACGAATTTTCACGCGAGCGATTTCTGGCCTCCGGGGCCGCGCCCGGCGCCTCAGGCGACGAATGGGCATCGACCGAGTGAGTTCCGACCGAGCTGAATTTAACCCGAGCAAATTTCAAGTCGAGCGAGTTCTCGCCCCGACCGAGCGGATTGCGGCCTGCGGGGGCGCATCCGGCGCCCCAGGCGGCGACCAGGCATCGACCGAGCGAGTTCCGACCGAGCGATAGCCCGGGCGAGTTCAGATTCGAGCGAGTTTTCACGCCGAGCGAGTTTCCACCCGAGCAAGTTGTAGCCTCCGGGACCGGCCCCAGTGATCCAGGTGGCGACCAGGCGTCGACCAAGCGAGTTCCAACTGAGCGATATTAAACCCGAGCGAATTTAAGTTTGAGCGACTTTCCCCCCCGAGCGAGTCTCCATCCGAGCGAGTTGTGGCCGCCTGGGCCAGATCCGGCGTCGCAGGCGGCGACTGGGCGTCGACCGAGCGAAATTAGCCGAGCGAGTTTAAACGAGCGAGTTGAAACCCGAGCGAATTCAAACCGAGCGAATGCAAACCTGAGCGAATTAACGACCGAGCGAATTTCAATCCGAGCGACCCTGGGCGAATTTAAACCGAGCGAACTCAGGCCCGGGCGAATTTAAACCGAGCCAAATTCTACGCGGGAAATTAAGCGTTCGAAATTGAGCTCGAGCGAAACAAAAGTAAAACGGGGAAACGTAGGGGGCATTTCGCGCGCTGAGGAATCCCAGGGGGTCGCGTTTTTTTTTTTTTTTTTTTTTTTTTTTTTTTTTTTTTTTTTTTTTTTTTTTTTTTTTTTTTTTTTTTTTTTTTTTGTGTGTGTGTGTGTGTGTGTGTGTGTGTGTGTGTGTGTGTGTGTGTGTGTGTGTGTGTGTGTGTGTGTGTGTGTGTGTGTTTTTGTTGATTTGAAGTTCTCTTGGCCGTCTCCATGGGGCCCTCCGGGCCCGCTCGGGGTCTAGTCGGCCGCCTCGAGGCCGCGCCGGGCCATCCGAGAAACGTTTTGGACCGCCCGGGGCCTTCTTATGCAAATTTGGCGCACGCTTTGTGGCGCTTGTATTTGTTCGGGCAGTTTTTGGACTTGTCCGCGCACTTGGAGTTGCACTTCGGACAACTGTGGGCGCCCCTTGGACACTGGTGCTTGTTGTTGGATCTGCAGGAAGCCCACCCAACTGCCCGAGGATCTTCCGGGCCCCCCAGGGCCCCCACGAGCTCCATGGGGCCCCCATGGGTTGCGTTTGGACAAGGGCATGGGCAGAGGGAAAGGCCGCGACACGGTCGGGAAAGGCAAGAGGCGCGCGGGCCCCACCTGGCCCAGCAACGGCCGATCCAGGCAGCGCTGCTCCGACACCACAGACCTCCCATACCTCTGTGACCCTGCGCCTGGGCCCCGCCAGTGCTTGCCGCTGCGACAGGCAGTGGCGCCGGGGCTCTGCCGCGCCCTGCGCCTGACTGCAAGCGCGGGCCCCCCTGGCGCCGCTCGCGCCCGCCCTCGGTGCGCTCGACCATGGGGGCGCCTGCTGTCCTAGGGGCGCCTCCCCATCGACTTCATCTACTTCTGAGCCGCCCGGCGGACCTGGTCGCCGCGCGCCTGCCGCCCCCGGCGGCGCGCGGCAGCTTTCCACGTTCTGGCCCTCCCGCCTCTGCCTCCTCTCGTCGCCTCGGCCGCGCGCTGCTCGCCCGGCAGCGCGCGGCCCTCGCGGCCCCCGCCGCTTCTCCACAACAGTCCTTGCGTTGATTCGGTTCCTTGACATGGTCCACGCTGCCCCCCCCGGCAGTGGGGGCCGCTCGACCTCGGCCGCAGTTTTGACAGGCCTGGCGTGGCCGCGCGCTGTCTTCTCCGGCAGCGCGCGGCCGTCCCAGCAGCTGCCGACGCTCGCTCCCTTTGCGCCGATTAGGTCCGTCCTCTTTCTGCCCGCGACTGGCGGCCAGAGGTGTGGCGGCGGCCTGGGCCTGCCATCGTGGGCAGTGCCTGCGCTTGCACAGCGCAGTGCGCGGGCCGCTGCCGTCTGGCCGCCTGCACTGGCACTGGCACTGCTGCCCCGCCTCTCCCCGCGGGCGGGGCGCTCCTCCTCGCCGCCCTCTTCCCCGCCCCCCCTTCTGTTCGCGCTCCCCCCTCTCGCGCGCCGCCGTGGCGCGCGCGGTGCTGCCGCCGCTGGCAGCCCCCCTCGCCGTCGGGAACCTGGGCCTGGTCTTGCCGCCTGTTCCCCCCCCGCTGGCCCAGCATTTTGTTGGGGGCACTCCAACCTGGATTGCATAGCGCTTGCCGCACCTTGTCAGCGCCACCCACCTGGGCGGTTGCAGCTCCCATCCGTTGTCTTAGCACCTCGCGTGCTATTTCGACGGCTTCTGCTTCGCGTACTTGCAGTATCCGCACTAGGCCTTGCTTGCGCCGTTGGGTGTCCCGGTGCTGCGGCCTGGCAGCTGTCGTGGTCCCCGCTGGCGGGGCTGGCCGCGCCAGCGTGCTCAGGTGTTGACCCGTCCGCCCCTGGGCGGCATCCTCTTCCCCCCCCCACCCCGCGGCCGCCCTGTCTGTCCTTTCCCCGCTCCTGCGCGCTGGCCACTTTGCTTCTCAGTGCCCCCGTTTAGTTTCAGCGCTGATGCATCCAACTTTTCCTCGCCGCCGACGGAAAACATGTGTGCGCGTGGTTGAATTTAGCGTCCTTGAGGGGGCAGACACCGCCGCCTCACCTTTTTGGACCTTAGATTGTTTTTCCCCCACGTGCTTCGTGGGGTTCTGGTTTTCTTCCTTGCCGCGCCGCGCCCGCGACGCTCGCGCCTCGCCTCTCTCTCCTTCTCGCACAGCGCAGCACAGCGCAGCACAGCACAGCGCAGCACAGCACAGCACAGCCTAGCGCAGCTCAACGCAGCACAGCACAGCACAGCACAGCACAGCATAGCACAGCACAGCTTAACGCAGCACAGCACAGCGCAGCACAGCGCATCACAGCACAGCACAGCACAGCTCAGCACAGCTCAGCTCAGCTCGGAACCGCACAGCGCAGCACAGCACAGCGCAGCACAGCATAGCACAGCACAGCTCAGCACAGCTCAGCTCAGCTCGGCACCGCACAGCACATCACAGCACAGCTCAGCACAGCATAGCACACAGGGCAGGCGCGCAGGGCACGGCTCGGCAGAGCGTGGCAGGGTGGCATTTTTTCGACACCAGAGAGGGTGCGCAGGGGGGTGGTCCCTCAGCGCGGCCCCTATGCGTGCCAAGGTCGGAGAGCGTGGCAGGGGTGGCACTTTCTCGGCACCAGAGAACACCACAGGGGGCGCGCTGGGGGTGGGGTCGCTATCCGTCTCGGGCTCGCAAAGCGTGGCAGGCGTGGCACATCCTTGACACCGCAGGGGGCGCGCTGGGGGTGGGGTCGCTATCCGTTTCGGGCTTGCAAAGCGTGGCAGGCGCGGCGCATCCTCGACACCACAGAGGGCGCGCTCGGGGTGGGGTCGCTATCCGTTTCGGGCTCGCAAAGTGTGGCAGGCGTGGCACATCCTCGACACCATAGGGGGCGCGCTGGGGGTGGGGTCGCTATCCGTTTCGGGCTCGCAAAGCGTGGCAGGCGTGGCACATCCTCGACACCACAGGTGGGCGCGCTCGGGGTGTTCGCTATCCGTTTCGGGCTCGCAAAGCGTGGCAGGCGTGGCACATCCTCGACACCACAGGGGGCGCGCTGGGGGTGGGGTCGCTATCCGTTTCGGGCTCGCAAAGCGTGGCAGGCGTGGCACATCCTCGACACCACAGGGGGCGCGCTGGGGGTGGGGTCGCTATCCGTTTCGGGCTCGCAAGCGTGGCAGGCGTGGCACATCCTCGACACCACAGGGCGCGCTGGGGGTGGGGTCGCTATCCGTTTCGGGCTCGCAAAGCGTGGCAGGCGTGGCACATCCTCGACACCACAGGGGGCGCGCTCGGGGTGGGGTCGCTATCCGTTTCGGGCTCGCAAAGCGTGGCAGGCGTGGCACATCCTCGACACCACAGGGGGGCGCGCTGGGGGTGGGGTCGCTATCCGTTTCGGGCTCGCAAAGCGTGGCAGGCGTGGCACATCCTCGACACCACAGGGGGCGCGCTCGGGGTGGGGTCGCTATCCGTTTCGGGCCCGCAAAGCGTGGCAGGCGTGGCACATCCTCGACACCACAGGGGGGCGCGCTGGGGGTGCGGTCGCTATCCGTTTCGGGCTCGCACAGCGTGGCAGGCGTGGCAGATCCTCGACACCGCAGGGGGCGCGCCGGGGGTGGGGTCGCTATCCGTTTCGGGTTCGCAAAGCGTGGCAGGCGTGGCGCATCCTCCTCGGGAGGCGCGCTCGGGGTGGGGTCGCATCCGTTTCGGGTTCGGAAAGCGTTGCAGCGTGGCTCGACACCACAGGGGGCGGGGGTGGGGTCGCTATCCGTTTCGCTCGCAAATGCAGGCGTTCAGGTGGAAAGCGTCGCAAAGCGTGCAGGCGTGGCACATCCTCGACACCACAGGGGGCGCGCTCGGGGTGGGGTCGCTATCCGTTTCGGGCTCGCAAAGCGTGGCAGGCGTGGCACATCCTCGACACCACAGGGGGCGCGCTCGGGGTGGGGTCGCTATCCGTTTCGGGCTCGCAAAGCGTGGCAGGCGTGGCACATCCTCGACACCACAGGGGGCGCGCTCGGGGTGGGGTCGCTATCCGTTTCGGGCTCGCAAAGCGTGGCAGGCGTGGCACATCCTCGACAACCAAGGGGGCGCGCTGGGGGTGGGGTCGCTATCCGTTTCGGGCTCGCAAAGCGTGGCAGGCGTGGCACATCCTCGACTACGCACAGGGGGCGCGCTGTGGGGGTGGGGTCGCTATCGGCTTCGGGCTCGGCAAAGCGTGGCAGGCGTGGCACATCCTCGACACACAAGGGGGCGCGCTGGGGGTGGGGTCGCCATCCGCGCTTCCGTGCTCGCGGCGCTCGCAAAGGCGTGCAGGCGTGCAAATCCTCGACACCACAGGGGGCGCGCTGGGGGTGGGGTCGCTATCCGTTTCGGGCCCGCAAAGCGTGGCAGGCGTGGCACATCCTCGACACCACAGGGGGCGCGGGGTGGGGTCGCTATCCGTTTCGGGCTCGCAAAGCGTGGCAGGCGTGGCACATTCTCGACACCACAGGGGGCGCGCTGGGGGTGGGGTCGCTATCCGTTTCGGGCTCGCAAGGCGTGGCAGGCGTGGCACATCCTCGACACACCACAGGGGCGCGCTGGGGTGGGGTCGCTATCCGTTTCGGGCTCGCAAAGCGTGGCAGGCGTGGCACATCCTCCGGCACCACAGGGGGCGCGCTGGGGGTGGGGTCGCTATCCGTTTCGGGCTCGCAAAGCGTGGCAGGCGTGGCGCATCCTCGACACCACAGGGGGCGCGCTGGGGGTGCGGTCGCTATCCGATTCGGGCTCGCAGAGCGTGGCAGGCGTGGCACATCCTCGACACCACAGGGGGCACGCTGGAGGTGGGGTCGCTATCCGTTTCGGGCTCGCAAAGAGTGGCAGGCGTGGCACATTGTCGACACCGCAGAGGGGCGCGCTGGGGGTGGGGTCGCTATCCGTTTCGGGCTTGCAAAGCGTGGCAGGCGCGGCGCATCCTCGATACCACAGAGGGCGCGCTGGGGGTGGTCGCTATCCGTTTCGGGCTCGCAAAGCGTGGCAGGCGTGGCACATCCTCGACACCACAAGGGGGGCGCGCTGGGGGTGGGGTCGCTATCCGTTTCGGGCTTGCAAAGCGTGGCAGTCGTGGCAATGTCTCGACACCAGAGGTCTGCGCCTGCGAGAGTTCGCGTCCCATGCAGAACTGTAGACACTTTGGTTCAAGCCGGCTCGGCGCGCTTGCGCTTTCACGCAGGCGTGCCCGTTTTACCTGCGTGTGACAGTCATGCCGCCCAGAATTGCCATTGACGCGCTGCCACCCCCGTGTTTGGCGATGAAGAACGCAATGATTCAGATGGTTGGCGGGGTCAGCGTGGAGTACGCTGTGCCGATGGATGTCTCGCCGGACCATGGTCGACTCTCGCGCCATGGGCGTGCCGTTGGTCTTCCTGCAGTCAAAGGACGAGGGCGTCTCCTGCGGCACACCACAGGAAACAGTGGAGGCTTGCAATAGGCTGCTGAACGTGCCGAACCCTTGCGAGACGGGGCGCATGCACGGAATTTTCCCAGCGCGCGTGGGCATGGAGGTGAGATTTACCGTCAAGGTGTCCAAGCGCAAGAGCTTGGTCCAGGAGGAGAAAGCCACCATTGTGAGCTTCGTGTTCGAGAGCAGCCACCAAGTCAGGTACGACGCGTGCGCGCCAGGAGAGATCTTCCGCCCGCGCTTTCTGCCTGCCAGAATCTGGATGCAGGTGCACAATTTTGAGAAGCAAAGCCCGGACGTGGTCGCCGCCCTCACCAACACTTTCGGAATTGACAAAGAGAAGGCAAACGGCCTGTTCTGCTTCCCGCTCATGGAGGCGAACTTCAAGTGGACAAGCGCCAACAAAACGCACCGGGTCAAGAGGTTCGGGTACGCGCTCACGCACGGGCGCTTCCTGACATCCACCGCGTCACAGGGCCAGACGATCCGCACCGGGGTGACCATCGACTGTGCGCAGGACAGGGGCATTGGCATACCGGAGGAAAGAGAGGAGACCTGGTGGCTGCACCTGTACGTCATGCTCAGCAGAGCTACTTGCATGGAGGACATGCTCTTGCTTCGGCCGCCGCCACGGGGGGTCTTGCAGAAGGACTCACCTCCGTCCGTGCTCAAAGCCCTCCAGAAGTTTGATGCGCGCATGGCTACGGAGACGCGGGAGATCGAGGCCCTCGTTCTGGAACGCAAATGGATCTTGCCGGCGGCGTAAGGTCATTTGAGCGCACGGCCTCGAGTCTTTCCGACGAAGGCAGCGCTGTCCAGCCGCGTCGAATTCGCGCGGCCCGCGCCGCTCCTGGACGATTTCGGAGCGTCCGCGCAGCTTTCGGTGTCGTGGCAACCGCAGCCCTGAGATTTTCCATCGAGGGGCACTTGCATTTTGCACGCAGGCGGGCCATGTTTGGCATGCAAGTCTTTTGCGCGCGCACCTCAGAGACTGTCCGTCGAAGAGACGCGGCGACAGACGCGTGGAAACTGCACGAGACTAGAAAAAGTAGACTGACCGAGTAAAGAAAGGGAGGCAAGGGTGCGGAAGAACGCAGCGTGAGGCGAGGGGGAATCCCGATGAAGGATGGAAGGCGGGGAAGAGCGAGGATGTTCAATCAGTAGTGTGATGGATGACACTATGGGGAAACATTCGCGGCGAGGCTTTCGAACACAAGATTTGCGCATATATGATAATTAAAAGCAAACGCATCATATTTAAATTAAGTATGTGGGGTTCCTCGGTAGCGTAATTTGTAGTGGCGTGTAGATCTTGGGAAGGTGAGTGGAGGAACAGGAAGACAGTTTAAATTTTTCCAGAGGGCGAGAGGTGGATGAAACCGTCTGCCCAGGGTATCCCAGAACGCGACCAAACTGGCACTTGGAATGACCCCAGAGGGCAAGAGGTGGGCGGAAGAGGGCCCCAGAAGGTTCCCAAAGATGCATGGCGACCGCCGAAAGAGGGCCCCAAGAAAATTCGAAAACAGCCCCGACGGGCACCCAGAGGTGAGGAAAATTGTAGACACAAACCGAAGAGGGATACGGAAAGGCAGAACGGAACATTGCCAGTTAGTTTTGGTGTTTCAGAAAAGGCCTCCCGGGATCCTCTGGGCGCGCCCAAAATAGCTCAAGACAGCGACGAACATGCGTCCAGATGGCCGAGGAGTGCTCCGAGAGGCTGTCAGAACGGTCGCAGAGACCATCCGAGTGTTCCAGGATGGCCGCACGAGGCCGCGGATATACACGGGGGCTCGACGGGAGGCGCCAAGAAGAACCCGATAAGGAAAGAATCGTGAGAATCCAATGTGTGTGCGATGTTTTTGGTTCGTTGGTTTTTCTGGTGTATGAAGCTCGATGAGAGGTGGGGAGGCATCCATGGCGGCCGTCGGTGGCCCGAAGGACATCGAAAATCACCCCAGCAAGAGCTCCCACGGGCCCCCCCAAACTGGCCCAGCAGGCTCCTGGAATGGTCTTCGAGAGTGCCTGGTGGCGTCTTGCACCTGAACGCGTGAAAGCGGGGTCGTTTCGGGACGGAAGCGGTGGCCAGAGGGCGTCTGGCCGCGAAGGTTCAGAGGCAGGTGTAGGTATGAAAAACGCGCTGGCGGGAAGACTTACAGGAAGCATCCTCGAAAACCATGCGGTGGATCTGGAATGCCGTAATGGGTGGGGCGGCGGATAGCTTCGCTCATTCCGCTGGCTCCTAATGTGGCGTCGCTGGCAATAGCAGATCAGGCCTGTTGCTGCGCGCGCACGTGGCGCTCGCAGGCGATCGTGGTCTTGGAAGGGTTTGGCCTACCTCGCCATCTGGCCGTCGCAAGCGCGTTATAGTAGTCATAGGCGATTTGTGGTGCTCGCTGGACACTCGTGTGTTGACAGGAAAAATGTTGTGCTCGGAGGCATACTGCTGTGCTCGCAGGCTCTCGAGGTGCTCGCAGGGCCCAGCATATCGGAGTGCATATTTGTGGTGGTGCTACTTGCTGCCGCAGGCCACTGCGGCAAGTACGCGCAGGGTGCCAGGCCCTCGTGCAATCATGTTGCTGTACCTTCTGGCATCTTACTCTGCATGCTGTGGCGTTCTTAGGGTTGTTGTGGTTCTGGCATGGTCCGTATGCACACTCCTCGCCATCTGGTGGTATCACTGAGTGGCGCTCGAAGGTATACTCTGGTGCGTGCGGGCGTTGCGACCGGATCCTGCTGCAATGTTCATATGCACGCGATCGCCCTGGCGGCGCTGGGCGCGAACGGGGCGGGGGGGGGGGCGGGCGTTACGTTATGCGCCAAGTCCCCCACCCTCCATAGCGCCCGCCGCGGCCTCGGAGCAAGTCAACGCTTCCCTGCAGTGCACACCAGTGGTCACCAGCCGTCGCGAGGAGCCTCTGTCTGGAGTGCAGCCCTCCGGCTTTCCCTCCCCGCGTGCTCCCCCACTTCCTTGCACTCCCGTCCCCGTCGCGCTCACCGGGGCACGCCGTTCCCCGCCCTTCCCGCCATGGCGTGCTCTCTCCTGCCTCCCACCTTTCGCCCTCGCTCCTCTCATGTTCGCAGTGGCACACTGCGAGTACAATCCCCCTCTTCCCCCTGATTCTGTCCGGATGATCTTCGGACCTCTCCGTTTGCTGTCTTCTGCGCACAGGATCTCACACGTCGTTTTCTCATGCTTTCGTTGCAATCCGATTGTTTTCCGTGTTTCAGAAAAAAAGGTGCTGCCGCTGAAGCGTGGGCCTCATTTTCGGATCGGCGCTTTGTTCCCGTCGTTCAGGATGGCGCTCTCGCCCCAGCGCGGGCCACCTTTCTGGATCCCAGCCCCCCTCATTTCCCCTCATTTCCTCCCAGCGCGCGCGCGCACGTTTCCGCGCGCATCGTCCTAGACCCCCTCATTTCCCCTCCTCTGTATTACCCTGGTCCTCCTGCTCCTCTCGGTCCTTCCACTCCAGCTCCTGCTGCTGCTGCTGTTCGGCCTCGCCCTCCTTCCTCCTCTCCGCTCTCCTCCTCCTCCTCCTTCTCCTCCTCCTGCTCATCCTCCTGCTCATCCGCCTCCTTCTCCAATGTACGCAGCTCTTTTTTTACCGATTGCGCACGCATAACGCGATTGGGTCCTGTTTGGAGTTCCAGGTTCACTATGACACGCGTCGGCGGATAGAGAAAACACCGCAACGGGAAGGGATGGGAGGGAGGGGTAGGATGTCAGATATGGCACGAGCGCGCCTAGCTTGCCCCCCCCCTCTCTCACTCTTCCTCCTCCACCTCCTCCTCCTCCTCACTCTCCCGCAGCCCTCCTTCCCTTTTCCTTCCACTCCTCCTCCTCCTGCTCCTCCTCCTCCTCCTCCTCCTCCTCCACCTCCTCCTCCTCTTCCCTGCTCTGAAGCCATTTTGGCTCCAGGCCTCGGACGGTGCGCCACTTTCCTGTCGCCCGAGCCCTCTGCCTTGACCGGCGGAGCTGCCCTGCCTCGGAGGGCGCCAACTTCGCGCCAGCACCGATCCCGACCAGGCCTCCTGAATCCAGGATCGCCCTGGGCACCGAGATCTCCGAGGATGTGTTCTTTTCTGTCCGTTCGTTTTTCTTCGATTTCGGCCTTCAGGGCCCATTCTCGGTCCCCGGGACCGAGAATGGGCCCTGAAGGCCCCCAGGAAAGGCCCCCAGGAAAGGGGTCAGGCTTCTGGGGCCGCGGATTGAAAAAATCAGATGGTCGGATACCAGGTTCGGTATGTTTTTTTTTTTGTCGATTGTGCGGTGTATATCTAATAGTCATCGGCCCATCCCGCCAACGTCCCTGGGTTGTGGGCATGAAGCCTGTTGGGTGGTCGTTGGGATCTCGTGGGAGGCCTCTCGGGGGCCTCTTGGAGGTAGTTTTCGATGCCTCTCGGGGCCTGAGGCCCCTTTTGTGTCTCTGCGGGGCCTCAGGAGAAGGTGGACGATGAGACGGAGGACGGAAAGGAGTCGGAATTTGAGTGTATTATCTCGGGGGGCATCCATATCCAACTATGTGTGTGCATGCATGAATGAATGTATGCATGCATGTATATATGCATGCATGCATGCATGCATGCATGCATGCATATATGTATGTATGTATGTATGTATGTATGTATGTATGTATGTATGTATGTATGTATGTATGTGTGTGTGTGTGTATGTATGTATGTATGTATGTATGTATGTATGTATGTATGTATGTATGTATGTATGTATGTATGTAGGTATGTATGTATGTGTGTGTATGTATGTATGTATGTATGTATGTATGTATGTATGTATGTATGTGTGTGTATGTATGTATGTATGTATGTTTGTATGTTTGTATGTATGTATGTATGCATGTATGTATGTATGTATGTATGTATGTATATATATATATATATATATGTAGGTATGTAGGTATGTAGGTATGTAGGTATGCAGGTATGTAGACATGTAGGTATGCAGATAGGTATGTATATGTATGTATGTATGTATGTATGT
Source organism: Prorocentrum cordatum (assembly GCA_963575745.1). NCBI lineage: Eukaryota > Dinophyceae > Prorocentrales > Prorocentraceae > Prorocentrum > Prorocentrum cordatum. The sequence goes on along the minus strand of CAUYUJ010009089.1, from coordinate 588 downwards.
ATGTATGTATGTATGTATGTATGTATGTATGTATGCATGTATGCATGTATGCATGTATGCATGTATGCATGTATGCATGTATGCATGTATGCATGTATGCATGTATGCATGCATGCATGCATGCATGCATGTAGGTATGTATGTATGTATGTATGTATGTATGTATGTATGTATGGCGGAAAGAGCGAGGTACGAGCGAGTGACGTTGAGTAGGGGGCGAAGCCCTTCTAGGGAGGGGTCCAGGGGAGGGGCGAGGCGCGGACGGATTGGTCTAATAGCCCGTTTCCCTCGTATTTTTTCGAGTGAAGCGGCTCCCGGGCGGCTCCCATGGCCCGTTTCTTCCCCAGACGGGCCCAAGACGGCCCAGAGGCCCCAAATATCGTCCCAAGACGGCCCCGGAGGCGCCCCAAACGGGCCCAACGGTCCAAGAGGGCCCCCAGACGGGCCCAAGACGGCCTAAGAGGCATCCCAAAACGGCCCCAGATGCGCCCCAAAGGGGCCCAAAACGGCCCAAGATGGCCCCCAGACGGCCCCAATACGGCCAAGAGGGCCCCGAGGGCCCTAAGAAAGCCCAAGAGGGCCCCAATA
>CAUYUJ010009088.1:15000-36286 GCA_963575745.1 Prorocentrum cordatum | reverse complement strand
CGGGGGAAAAAACCCTCAAGGACTTTGCAGCCGTGGCCTTCAGATCTGGCAGGGCCCCCTGCCGCGAAGAGTCACGTGGAAGTGCGGGCGGCGCGCCAGTCGTGCGCAGGGTCCCTTGTCACGGAGAGTCACGCTACAGTGCGGGCGTCGCCCCAGTCGTGCGCGTCCATCCCGTGCAATTCATTTACATGCGGGTTTTGCGAGCTCGAGCTCGCGCGGTTGGGAACAACAAAAGAAGACGACCCAAGAGAGCCCCGAGATGGCCCCAGAGTCGCCCAAGACGGCACAAGGGGGTCCGAAGAAAGACCCAAAGAGGCCCAAAAGAGGGAACGCGAAGTGAACAATCAAGCTCTCCGCCCCGAGATGCCCCCAAGAGGCCCCCAGGAAGCCCCCGGAGGCTCCACGAGGCCCCCAAGAGATCGCACGATGCGTTTTACACTGCCCCGGAGGCCCCCAGACGCCCCAAGAGGCCTTTAAAGATGCCGCCCAAGAGCGCCCGGAAAATAGTGCAAATCGTTGATTTGCATTTTTTGCTTATTTTTTTTGCATTCTCGTATTTTTCATGTTCCCAGGAGCAAAAGCACCCACCACGCCGCCCCAGAGGCTCACCCAAACCGCTCACCAGCGGAGCCCAAGAATGCCCCCAAGGAGAGCTAGTACGCAAAGGAGGGCCCCAAGACGGCCCAAGAGAGCCCGGAGACGGTCCCAGAGCCGCCCAAGACGGCGCAAGAGGGTCCCAAGAAGGCCCCAAGAGGGGCCCAAGAGAGGGAACGCGAACTGAAAAATCAAGCTCTCCGCCCCAAGAAGTCCCGTAGGCTCCCAAAGCCCCAAGAGGCCCCCACGGGCCCCAAGACGGCCCCAAGAGATCCCTAGACGCCTCCAATAAACCCCCATAGCCGCCCCATAGGAAGACGGCGCAAGAGGGTCCCATTGATCATTGAGGCTCTCTAGAGGCTGATCATTGAGGCTCTCCAGAGCGAGCAGTGCAGTACTGCCATTTTGATGCTTGGATTTTGCTGCCGTGTTTGGTGAGACGAGTGGGTCGTTCCACAGCGATGCGGGTTCAATGAGCCGACGGTCGTTGCTGCGGGATCCAAGGCGGCCACATTCTTCAATGCGATGCTGGCTCAATGAGCCAGCAATCGTGGCTGCGAGCACGACGGCAGGGACGCTGCCATCGGTGATGACAGGAGCAGGGAAGCACCCGAAGAGGGTCCCAAGAAGGCCCCAAGAGGGGCCCAAGAGAGGGAACGCGAACTGAAAAATCAAGCTCTCCACCCCAAGATGCCCCCAAGAGGCCCCAAGAGGCTCCCGGGAAACCCCGAGAGGCCCCCAAGAGGCCCCCAAGAAACCCAAAAGAAAGTCCAAGAGGCCCCAAGGCGGCACCCAAAAGTCTTCAAAAGTCTTTCTAAGAGGCCCCCGAAGACATGCCAAGAAGGTCCCATGACAACTTCAAGAAGCGGTCCAGGATGCTCCAAGGAGGCCAGAAAGAGCTCCCCAACGTAAAGAGGCCCCAATCGGCCTCAAGCGAAGGTGCAGAGGCCAGAAACGGCCCCAAGAACCCAGCAGATTTCATGCGGGTGCCGCACCGAACATTCTCCACTGGGGCCGCTGCCGAGCTGGGAGCTGTTGGCACGACGCGCGATGGGGCGCTGCTGCGAGAGCTACGTGGAGGGAGGCAGGTCTGCAAACGAGGCAGCGACCAGTTACAGGTACCCACAAGACGGTCGACGGCTACGGTAGGGTGGCTTAGCGATGCTGCCCTTAAATTATTACCCGCCTCGCCAGGAACTGCCCTTCCCCAGCCTGCGACCCCCATCCGTTGCTGGGCCCACTGCGCCGAGCAGCCCTCCGCCTGAGAGGAGGTCGAGTCCCGATGGTGAATCACCATCGGGACTCGAGCATCACCATTGGTGATGCTCGATTTCGGGAGCCTGATGACGAGGCCAGCCTGGCCACGAGGCGCGCCGACAGACCCCGCCCCCACAGTACGGCGCTAGCGAAAGCGCGGCCTGCTTTAAGGCCGCGGGACGTGCCAGCCGCGAAGCGGTTGAAGCGAACCCTCAGGAGAAGGTGACGATGATGGCGGCAGCGGCGCAGCCCCCCCCATTTTGCTGCTGCGCTGGCCGCACGCTCCTCCCGCCGGCGTTGACACGCCAGGCGGGCCCCTCCTTCCGCCACGCGAAGCGGGCCTCGCCGCCGGTGCCGTAGGACACCGAGGCAAAGCCCAGGGTGGGCGGGCAAAAGAGGGCCCCTTTGGGCCCTGGGAGGGCTTTGAGCCCCGAAGGCTTGAGCGGGAGAGAGGAACAGGGAAGGGCAAGCAGAGGCAGGAGCAGGGATAGGAGAAACCCAAGCCGACTGGGGAGGGCGGGGTCCAACCGTTTAGGACAAACAACTAAGACCCCGCCCCCACAGTGCGGCGCTAGCGAAAGCGCGGCCTGCTTTAAGGCCGCGGGACGTGCCAGCCGCGAAGCGGTTGAAGCGAGCCCTCAGGAGAAGATGGCGATGATGGCGGCAGCGGTGCAGCCCCCCCCCATTTTGCTGCTGCGCTGGCCGCACGCTCCTCCCGCCGGCGTTGACACGCCAGGCGGGCCCCTCCTTCCGCCACGCGAAGCGGGCCTCGCCGCCTTTGTTCTATAATACTGGTGCTGCTGCCAGTGCCCCTGCGCACTGGCCGCCTGGCGGATTCTACGCGCCGGCGTGCTGTGTGGGCGCCCTGATGGGCGTCGCCAAAACTGGGTGCCAGGCGTTGTGTTGCCGGCACCGTCTAGGCACTGAGTCACGCATCGCCTGGCGTGTGCGCCGGCGTGCGTGTGGGGCCCGACTGGCCCTCTGTCTGCCGACTGCCGCCAGGCAACTGATGCCGGCGTGCGCGGCTGTCCTCCGTGAGGCTAGGCCTGGGCTCGCGCCGGTACCTTGATTGCCGGCGGAGCCCGACCTCGGGCTGAGGCCCGAGGGTGTCGTCGCTGGCGCTTGGCACGGGCCGGCACTTGGCATCCCCGTCTGCGCCGCGGCCTCCAGATCTCCCGGCTCCCCGCCTCCACAGGTGCCCAAAGTGCACGGGGCGGGCAGGGTCCGGCCCCTGACAGAGGGGGTTCCCCGGGCCGGCGCTGGGGTGCGGGCCCGTGCCTGCGCATGAATTCGAGCGCTGCGGCCACCCGGGCCGTCAGACTGCCAGCTACTGTAGCACAGCTGGCGTCAGTATGCCCGGCACGCCCAGGCTTGGCATGGAGAGCCGGCGTGCCAGGCGGGTTCCAGCGCGGTCCTCGTCCAGGGCTGCAAGGGGACCCACAGTACCCCAGGCACTAGTGGGGCCCTGACGGACGGGCCTGCACGCATGCTTTTGCCGCGAGGTATTAGCCAGTGCTGAAGGCACGGGCGGGTGTACCCTGCGAGCGCGCGGCTACTCGCCGGCGGGGCAGGTGGCTGGTGGCTGCACCCAAGCACGCACGGCGCGAAGCCGGCGGCTTGGGTTGGGCGCACGCCAGGTGCGTAAGCACCGGCGGCGCCCGCTGCGGCCCCTCATGGGCTCTCACGCCTGGCGCTCTCGGCGCCGGCGGCAGCTCTGCTGGGGGCGCTGTCCTTCGCCGGGTTGGTCAACGAGGAGGTGTCCCTGGCCATCTTGCCGGAGATGCCCTTCATCGGCTCGTGCGACTCCCACAGGTAGCCGTGGAACGCGTCCGACTGCCAGCGCCCGAATCGGCGCACTCGGGAGAGGTCCTCGGTCACGTGGTACATTGCAGTCGCCCCGCCGATCCTCAGGGAATGGCTGCCGATCTCCTCCCTGGAGAGGCCGGCGGCCAGCCCCGCGACCGTCAGGAAGTGCTGCACCTCTGCCCTGCGGATCGGTGTACCTGACGCCCAGCGGAAAAGGGGCAGCCGTTCCTCGGTGCCCTTTATCCGCTGAGGATGGTGAGCCTGGAGCCGCTCCATCGCCGCGATCGGGCAGAGCGATGTGCCGGCGCGGTAGTGGTTCCTCACCGTCCCGACATTGAGCTGGTCCGTCTTGCTGCCCTTGATGTAGATCACCATCTCGTCGGCGTCCTGGAAGCTGGCCACGCGCTTCCCCTCCTTCTTGGGCTCCACGTCCTCCCCGTGCAGCACGCGCTCGAAGGGCCACGAGCGCCCGTCCTGGAGGAGGTACTCTGAGGCCCTCAGGAGGAAGAAAAACGCTGTCACGATGGCCGCCCAGATGACCACTGCATCCTCCTCGGGGAGCTTGGCCTCCTGCCGGAGAAAGCCGCGGAGCCATTCGAGCATGGCTGGCGTGACGGGCTTCTTCCGCTTGGTCTCGGGCCCCTGCCAGCGTTTCAGCCCTGCCAGCGTGCTCCAGAGGCGGCCTCTGTGGAGCAGGGGGTCCGAGTAGCCGGCCACCAGGTGGGCGTAGCGCACCGCGAAGAGCTTCTGCTTGATGGTCCCCTCGGTCCTCACGACGACCCGCGCTAGGAGGACGGCGAAGTTGATGAGCGCCTCCTCGTCGGCCAGGCGCTCCTCGCGATCACGTCCTGGGAGCCAAGGCCTGAGCCCCTGCGCCTGGCGCACGGCAACCCAGAGCCGCCATCCTCCCTCGTAACCTGCCCTTGTGCCTTCACTGAGTTTCTGCAGCATGGCCTCCATCTTCTGCTGCGCGAACCAGCCGGCGCAGTTGGCTCCGCCAGGCTCAGCGCGGCCGGCGGGGGCGAGCTCCTTCCCGGGGTAGTTGGTCTTCCGAGCTACGCCCAGCGCTTGCGGCCTCACCAGGTTGGTTGCTGGCATCTCTTTGGCACGCCGAGGGCTCTTTTTGCGAGGGCTGTTTGAGCGAGTTACACTTTTGTCTAGCTTGACCTTCTCGGCGGCTGGGGCCTCGCGGGGTCCGATGAGCGTGTCCTCGTCGATCATCTTGAAGCGGACTGCCTGGGCGCGCCGGCGGTTCTTGTGCATCTCGTCGGTGAGCGCTCCTCCGGCCCTCCTCGTCCTCTGCTGCCAGCGCCAAGGCGGGCTGATCCGGTGCCTGGGCCCAGGCGCGGAACCAGCGCTTGGTGGCCTCCCACGCAGCTTGCTCCTCTGGATCATGGCACACCCCGGCCCGCTGCGTGCTGGTGCTGTCGAGCGCCTCTGTCACCGCGGTCAGCACTGCCTCCGCGGTCCTCGGCGGGAGCGCCCTGGCTGCGCCCTTCAGGAGTTCGTCCTCGGTGAAGCCCTGGGCTCGCAGGTGGGTCCACTCGTCGTTGGTCCCTCCCTGCACTCGCCAAACCTCTTGGGGCGTCAGGGCGCGGACCGTGCCTCCGCCCCCTCCGGTGACACGGAGGAGCGTCGCCCCGGGTCCTTGGAGCTCCGCCCCAGGCCAGCGGATGGTGCCCACCGGCCCCTCCTCGCTGTAGATCAGGTGCTTCGCTCCATCCTTCTTGAGGTGCCCAACCGGCTTGAGGAGGAGGGGGTCGCTTGTGGACTGGATGCGGGGGTCCCATGACACTTCGCCTTGTTGGTCGAGCCACAGGTGGTCCGTTCCCTTGTCCAGGAGAGGCTTGACGCTGGCAGCTCGGGAGCAGGCCGGCGGCATGTTAATGCACGCCAGGCCCACCCCCGCTTTCCGACGTCCGCCCACAAGCACCCGCCTGGTCCGCGTCGTGGCGTCCCCGTGGTGCGTGCAGACCACCTCGAACTTCGAGACCATGTAGCCCAGCTGCTTGAGTGCCTTCTCGAACCTGGCTGTGTCTACCCCGGTCGGGGCGTCCACGACCACCACTTCAGGGCTCTCCTGAGTTGCTGCGACGAGGAAAGCCTCCATCTCTCGGCCCTTGGGGTCTAGGGACAGCGACGCCATGAGCCATCCCACCTTCTGGTTCTCATCGGGCTCCGATCCCCCGAGGCGCTTGAAGGCCTTCGTGTACGGGTTGATGAGACCCCCCACTTCTCGACCCAGCTTCCCGCGGAGCGGGAGAGCTCTCGGCAGCCCATGTCCTCGCTGAAGCGCTCGGTGTCGAAGGGCAGCCTCGGCCACGGGGCCCGTTTCTCCAGGGAGTCTGAGAAGGCGCTCCTTGGCGTCCTCCAGTATCTGGCCCCAGGCTGCGGGAGGCTCTAGGCGCTTCCACCCTGAGGTGGCCAGCGTGTCGTGAACCTTCTTGACCTCTTCGCGGGTAAGCCAGTCGGCCACTTCATTATGGTAGGTCCTCACGAAGAACGAGACGATGCGGCATCCGTGCATGGCTTCGATCCTTTCCACCAGACGAATCAGGTGGCGGGCCAGGGCGTTCTTGGGGCTTCTCTTGGTGAGCCAGGCCTTCACATTCTGGTTGTCCGTGACGTAAAACACCAACTCGCCTTCCCACTTCGAGCCCTGCTTCGTGGCCAACGCGACCACCGCCAGCAGCTCGACCACCGCTATGATCCAGCCTTCCTCGCCACTCTCGCCTCTGGCCGCGTGACTCAGGGCCTCGAGCAGTGGTCCGGCGTCCGTGGCCATGTACTCCGGCGTCGGCGCGGCATCCCCTGCAGTTGCGCTCCCCCAGTCGATGGCACCGATCGAGGAGGTGGTAGCATCTCCGCCCGTCCACCGCGTGGTACGTGCTGTCCCTGGCAAGGCGAGGCGTTCGCGCACCGACAAGGCCTGCGTGAAGCTGGCCTGGAAGGTCGTGCTCCAGGCCTCCGGGACGTCGAAGAGCATCCTCAGAAACCCCACTGACGCGTCCCACTCCTCCCAGGCGAGCTCGACTTCCTCAGGCGCACCCTTCGGTTCTGCCCAGCTCGTCCCGCTGCTGAGGAGCCGGTCCAGGGCAGGGAGCTCGGGGCGGAGGGCTGGCTGTGCTGACGCCCAGAACTGGGCGCAGCCTCGCAGCTCTTGGGCGACCTTCAGCGGGACCCGCCTGGATCCTCTGAGCTCCGGGAGGGCGAGCAGGTACTGAGCCTTGATGCATTTGGGTTCTGGGAGCCTAACCACCTTCGTGTCGAAGTTCATGTGGAGGCCCCAGATCAACTGCTCTGCCGCGAACTCCCCCTCGACGTCCAGTTTCTCCTCGTTAACTGCGTCCGGGCCCCAGACTCGCTTCATGGCCCCGTCGAGCTCCTCGGCCGAGAGCCAGGGTCGGAGGCCCACCAGCGGCTCGAGGACGACCCCGTCGTCCATGAGCCACTTGGAGGCGTACCTGACGGTATCGTTGATCCTGGGCGCCGGCGGCTTCCTCCTCTCGTGCTCGCTCTTGGCCGCCCAGGCGAACGCCATGTACTCGCCCGGGCTGCCGGCCCAGCCGAAGACCAGCACGCCGTGGATCAGGATAACTCGCCCTGGCACCCCGACCTCCTTGCCCGGGAGCGTCGCCCCGAACTCTGGCACGGCAGCTGGCTCCAGGTGGTGCCACTTGAAGGCCCTGGCCACGTCGCGCTTCGCCACCACCTGCTGGACGCCCGGGTGCCTCGCCCCCACCAGAGGCTGAGCCTCGCAAGCCCCCTGTGGAGGGGCTGCTTCGCTGGCGGGTGCTGCTCCTTCGGGGAGAAGGCGTTGGCCGCCCGCATGTCGTGGATCGGCCGGCCCTCTTTCGAGATGGTCCGATCCGGCAACATCTTGGGGACCCTCCCGCTGGGCGACTCGACCAGCGCCGAGGCGGCGAGCACGTCCTCGACCTCGTCCGAGGCCCAGAGGACAACGCCGTAGCGGCTGTCCTTCCAGGCCTTCTCGAACATCTCCAGCGCGTGGTCCACCGCCGAGGAGTGCGACTTGGCCTGCGTGCGCGTCCGCTCCTCCGTGCGTCGCACGGGCACCCCCCCGGTGGCCATGGCCCGGAGGTAGGCGGCGTGGTGCGGGTCCAAGGACTTCTGTACGTCTTCTTGGAGTACGCCGCCCAGCGGGTTCCCATGGACCTCCTCCCGCGCGTGCTTCAGCAGCTCGGCAGCCCTCTCGATGCTGCCGGCGAGGCGGAGGAGTGAGTTGCCCCGCTTCACGACCTCTGGCACCTTCTCGGGCTGGAGGGTGGGGTGGTCCGCGCACCACTTGACGTAGGCACGCGCCTCCTCCTGTGCCCTCCCACCGCTCGGTGCCGCCGGCGCCCCCCCCAAAGGGGGTCCCCCACAGCGGCCTCCCCGCAGAGGGGGTGGCCAAGGGGGCGGCATCATCGGCGGCATCCCCGGCGGCCGGCAGAGTTGCCCAGGGAGAAGCGGGCGCCACCCTGGAGGCCTCACCAGGGGCCTGACTGCGTGATCTGGGGGCACGAGCGGCCTGGCTGGATCATCTTGGCGGGGTCTGGGCTGCGATGGCTCTCCCTTGGAGGCGGCGCGCAGCTGGGCACCCAGTGATCTCGGCGTGGGCCTGTGTGAGCTTCTCTCCGGACGTCCCTGCGCTGCCGGCGCCTGCTCCCCCAGTAGGGGGGTCTCCGCTGGAGGTCGTCGACCTGCCTGCGGCACGCCTGGCTGCTTCCACGACTGTCATGGCCGAGCGGCTTCTCCTCGTTGGCGCGGCCTTCTGGGGGATCGCGACGGGGAGTCTGCTCTTCCGATGCTGGGCTGGGTCTGAGGGGGTTTCCAGTACCTCGGGCGGTGGAGGTGCACTCGGCGGTGGCTCTGCGCCTGCGGCGGGGGCGGGGCCTCCGCTGCCGCTGGCCCCAGGAGAGCTCTGGAAAGTCTCCTCCCTGCTCCGCCTGGCCGCCTCCGCTTGCCCGGGCCAGAGGCTCAGGGGATCTGGATCCTCTGGGAGGGGGGGGTCTATTACCTCCTCGGTCCTCGCGTACGGCTTCTCCACCACCTCGTCTTCCGAGCTCTCGGCGGAGTCCGCGTCGTCGCTCGCGGGTTCCTCCTCCGCCTTCTCATACACGATTCTCTGGCGCTTCTTTGCGGGGGTGTCGTCCAGCTCCCCTGCTTTCACCATCTTGCGGGTCAGCTTCTCGAGGATGTCAACGTACTCGCTCGCGATCTCGCCTTGCTCCTCGTAGGGGGTGCCGGTCCAGCTCCGCGGTAGGTCCTCGAACATGGAGCTGATGCCCTCGATCAGGAGCTCCCGCGCTTTCCTCCTCCGATCAGGTCCTGTGGGATCGTCAGCTGGAACTCCGAGCAGGTTGTTCAAGATGCACTCCGCTTCGTGGCACTTGTTCTCCCCATCCAGGATGGCCGAGGGCAACGGGGTCTCGTCCTCCCAGGCTGGATCGAGAGGGGTGGCCGCGCCTTGCCCGCTGGGGGGTTCTGAGCTGGCCCGGCGGGGATGCCCGGCTTGCGCTTGCTCTGCCTCGCGCTTGCCGGCATCCCTCGCACGACGGGCCCGGCGGCGCTCCTTAGCCTCTGCCAGCTGTATCTGCAGCTCCTTGATGCGCTTCTCCTCCTCCTCCTCCAGGACACCTACCTCGGCGGCTTTGGCGGCTTCGAGCTTCCTCCTTATGCTCTCCAGCTTGATGCTGTCGGCTGAGCTGCCGCCGCTGCTGGACCCTCCAGCGGGCGCCTCGCGGCTTTGTCTCTGGAGGGCTTGGGCGGCAGCCTGCTGGAAGCGCCTCCCTCCTGAGTGCGGCGGGGGGGCCCGCCTGTTCCAGACAGCGCCAAGCTCTGGGCTGCCAAAGCCCTGGGAGCTGACGCGGTCGGCGATCCTCAGCGCGACACTGCGGTGGGACGCGGGGGTGGCCTCGCTGCGGTGCCACGGCGCCCCCTCACGCTCCTCGTCCGCGGCCCTCTTGATCCAGCGCGGCGCCCAGGCTGCCCAATTCCCGATGTCTTCTTTCCCAATCCACAGGATAAGGCGTTCCCCGGGTTCGACACGATCGTCGTCTTCTAAGGGAGGTCCCTCGGCTCCTGCGGTGTCCCCCTCGTCGGTGTAGACGAACAGGCGAAGCTCCTCGGGGCTGAGGACGTCGTCGCGCAGCCATCTGCAGGTCATGAGGACGCTCTGGAGCTCGTGCGCGTACATGGGGGCCCCCGGGATTGGTATCCATCGGTCCCCACGCTGTGGAAGAATCACCTTGACTGGCTCATCGGCTTGCTGCTCGGCTTGCCTGGACTTCTTGACCCTCCTGGGCGGCTCCTTCTCTTCCTCTTCCTCCTCTCCTTCTCCTTCGTCTCCCCCAGGTTCGTCGTCTCCGCCATCTCCTCCAGGGCCCGGTGGTGGCGCTCCTCGGTCGGGATCCCTCTTTCTCGCCTTGTTGCGTTTCCACCCTCCTCTCTTCTTGCCTCTGTTCGCGCATTGCCATCCTCTGAGCTCAGCTGGATGGTCCTCCTCCGCCTCCTTCTCCGTGACTGGCACGTCCTGGAAGCGAAAAGGAGGGGGGGGTTCCGCCAGGTGAACCCCGTCACCGGCTCCCGCCGCCATCTTGTCTCCGGCCCTCGTCGTGACGATGGGCTCAAGCTTCTTCAGGAGCTTCGCGGGGGGGGTCCCCGCTCCCGCAGCCTTGACGACCTCGGCCCAGGCAGCGCACAGCCTCGTCGGGTACTGGCCGGCGTAGCGGGTGCGACGTAGTCCACGCTGACCGACCTGGAAGCCGAGGGTGCTCAACTCCTCCCGCAGTGCCTTGGCCAGTGGGGGAGCTCCGCTGGGGATGCGCCCGCCACCGTGCAGGCACGGGGGCGACCGGTGTGAGATCTTGGCCACGAAATTGTCGGCTCGATCACGTCCGTAGTACAAGGCCACGGCGCCCTCCGGGAGGTCCTCGAAGGCCTTCCCGGTGCGTGGTTCAACCCGGCCCCAGTGGAAGTTCACGGGCCCCAGCTTGCTGACGAGGTCGTTCAGCGGGCGCAGCAGCTCGGGTCCGAGCTGTGGGGTTTCCAGGGCCTTGGTATCTGCGGCGAGACCCTGGGCCTGCACGCCTGCCAGGGCTAATCGATTGGTCAGGCTCAGGATGTCTTTCTGCTCGGACTGGCTGAGCGAGAGCTTGGAGGAGTTGTAGTGGTCGATCTGGGCCTGGGTCAGGTCGTAGGGGAGAGGCCCTTCCAGGGCGACGCGTTCGTGCTGGTTGGTGCAGCGCCTCGCCAGAGAGAGCGCCCAGGGGTAGAGGCCCTTCGAGACCATCCAGAACGTCAGCTTGCGGTGCCGTTTCGCAGGCTCCTCTGGGGGCCCTAGCCCCCACTCGCACATGGCGACGGAGATAATCCGTGCTCCTGTGCGCTTCTGCAGCTGCCTGATCCTGGCCCTGTCCCAGATCTTCGGGTAGCGTCCGTCGCTGGCCGTGTTCTCGAGCATCCACTCTCGATCGTTGGCGTCGAGGCGCTCGCAGAGGTCGGCGGCGAAATCGGTCATGATGTTGCTGTCGATCTCCGCCTGGACCGTCCCGTCGCCGTCCGGATGCTCAAACGTGCGGGTCCCGCCGTTCTTGAGGCACCAAGCCGAGTGGGTCGTGCACGGGGGGGCCAACTGGTAGACGTTCGCCTCGTCGGGGCCTGGCGCTGCCCCAGCGTCGAGGAGGAGCCTCTCTCGCACTTGGGGATCGAGGATGTCGTGCTCCTCCTGGGGCCCGGTCTGGGCCAGGGGGTCCTGGAAATACTCGACGGACGGGGCCGTCTGGAGTCCAGCTTCTCGCATCGCCTTGGTCCAGTTCCCTGTCCCTGCGAAGATCTCGCGAGTGCGGATGCCCCACGCGAAGGCGGGTCTGCGCAGGAGTGGTGCGAGACCGGAGAAGTCCTCCTCCTCGAGCTCCTGGTTCCCGACGGCGCCCTCACGCGTTGGGAGCTGAGCCTGCTGCATACGTTTGCAGTGCATGCAGGGCGGGGGCCGGCTCGGGATCACGGGCCCCGCGACCTCCTCTGACTCCAGGTACATCTCCCAGCCGACTGTGAGTAGCTCGCGGACGGGTTTCCCAGCTAGTGTCCAGGTCTTGAGGATCTCCCCAAATGCCCGGCCTCGCTTGTTGGAACTCTGGCCGCCGATGACCGGTGGCCTGAGCACCCGCATATGCCCTCGGTGGATCATGACGTGGACTTCCCTCTCGCTGGTCTGCGTCGGCAGGACGGAGTCGATCTCGAGCTGGTTCCAGTGGTTGATCCTCCAGACCCGGACGGTGGTCGTGTTGAGGGCACTCAGGGGGAAGACCGAGATGCACCTGAAGTCCTTGTCGTGGTGCGGGTGCTGGACATCGTGGCAGCGCATCCGGAGCTCGGCTTCACGTGGCGAGACGAAGGGAGGTGCGTCCCCCAATGCGGCGGAGGCGGTGGTGGCTCCATCCCACAACTCGCGGCGGAGCTGAGCAGCCAGGGCCTTCACGGCCGGCGCATCAGGCCCCTTATCCTCCCAAAGCAAGGCGGCCGCGATGTGGAGCACCAGACACTGCCTGAGCTCTGCGTCGCCTTCCTTGAGGCCGAGCCGGGTTCTCATCTCTTAGTCGGGCTGAAGCTCGCCCTGGAAGTCGAGATAGTCCCATTCTTGGTCTTGCACCGTGAGCTTCCCGCGGCCAACCCCAGCCTCCTCGTCCCAGGAGGCTCCTCCAATGCTGAGGTCCTGGGTGCTGCTCCTCCCCGCCTTTGATCCCAGCCTGTCGAGGGCCCGACCGGCTTCCTCGGCGAGGGTTGGCCCCCCGCCCCGAGTCGCCTCCAGCAGTACCTCCTCCAAGCTCAGGGAGATGCCCTCTGAGCTGGCGCGTGCGAGCCTGGCCAGGGCGTGTGAATGCAGGTAGTCGCTGATGTCGCCCAGCGTCGCGATGGTCCCGCTCTCCAAGATCTTCTCGATGATGTTCCATCTTTCGAGAGCAGCTGGATGAGTCGTCTCACTGGTCCCCTCCACCGCGGGCGCGTTGGCGTGGGCGTCCAGCAACCAGTCCTCCTCGGGGCCCTGGACGGCCTGCCTGAGCTCCTCCTCGAGGGCGGTGGTCTGAATCTCGTCGAAGGCAGCTGGGGGGGACCAAACAGCCGGCGAGCCTCCCGCTCGGCTGCCTCCCGCAGGGGCCCCGGGACCTTCTCCGGCGCCTCCCCCAGCCCTTTTGCTGTCTGCTTCGGCCTTGGCCTGGGCCCTGAGCTGAGCTACCCGCCCGTCGACCGAGGCGGGGTCGACCTTAGCGCCAGACTTCAGGCCGCCGCGCCTGATGAGCTGCGCCTGCACGGTCCAGTCCAAGCTGCCAAGCCCCTTGATGGCCTCGTGGGAGTGGGCGCAGGTCCCTGCCGCCTTGGGGCAGCCAGCCCATGCGCAGGCGCCCCAGCAGATGACCTTCCCGTTCTTGTACCGGGGGGCATGCTTGACTGAGCGCCCGATCTCGCTGGACGTCAGCGCCTTCCCTGCTGGGTACGCCCGGGCGGCGGGCCGCTTCTTGGCAGCAGCCTTCTTGACGGCGGCCCCTGCCTTTCCTGTGCCTGGGCCAGCTCCTGCGGGCGCCTCCTGATCTGCGGGGGTGTGTTCGTCAGCCTTCCCAGCCTTGGGGGTCCTCGAGGGGCCGGCGTGGACGTTCTGATGGAGGAACCTCTGCAGCCGCCGGGCCTGGCGAGGGACGCACACCACCTGGTAGTACCCGTCCGGTGCGTCGAGGTCGTACACGTTCGGAAAGGTCAGCCACGCTCTCCCAGACGGCCCTGTAGGGGCGAGGGCGATGGTTTTGATGTCCTCCCGGCGCGGGTTGGTGAGCCCCAGGATGCGGCACACCTCCCTTCGCTTCTCCCGAAGCTGCTCGCACCAGGTTGCAGCAAGCTCCTCCCAAAGGCTGTGCACATAGTCTGCTGGGAAGGCCACGTCGTCCTCCTCGTAGGCAAGGCGCAGGGTCTCCAGGGCTCGGCGTCGCTCGGGCTCGCGCATCCGCCCGTAGACTAGCCCGAAGACGGCGATGGCGTTCTCGGCCTGCCTCACCCACTGAGAGAAGACGACCGGGTGCCGGGGGCGCGGCTCGAGCTTGCACGTGGTGGGCATGGTGTAGGCGTCGAACACCTCTGCTTTGCAATGGGGAAAATCGGCCACGGAGACCGACCACTCGGCCAGATCCTTGTGGTCCCGCCCCCCCAACAGAAAGCGGCGATGCCGTGCGCCATCCTGTTCGTCACCGTCGTCGGCCAGTTCACCGCCTGCATCACGTGCTTCGCGTGCTCGCAGGCGCGCTTGAGGCCATGGAACAACTCCCGCCCGGTCAGGGTACCGCAGACCTCTACGTCGAGGGTGTCGCAACCCCGCGCCAGGTACACGTCCAGCTCCTCGGCACGTCCGATGGCGCCGAGGGTGCCCCGCTGCGCTACCTTCTCTTCCTCGCCGGACCTGCGGAGGCTGTCCACCGCCTGCAGCAGCCGCATGTTGTCCAGGTGCTGCTGTTCTTGACCGTTCTGGAGGACTTGCGCGTAGGTGGAGAAAGCGGCTGAGGGTTCACCTTCTCCGGCTCCTGCGGCGTACCTACGATCTGGCTGCCCTGGGGTTTTAACCAGTCCTCCGTGGCCGTAAGCGCTCCGGTTAGTGAACATCTGCCCGAGATTCGGTACAAGGCCGGGCATCAAACCTGGCGGAGACAAGCGAGTCGCTCCCGGCACGCGCACGCCAGGCGGGGTAGCCGGCGGCGGCAATGGCGGAGCGCTCGTGGCGGCTTCCAGCCCAGGGGGAACTCCAGGTTGGCTGGGCTCTTGGCTGGCATCGGGCTTGCGCTCGGTGTCTAGCTTCAAGAGGCCACTAGCGAGGGGTGGGTTCACCCCTTCATCTTTTTCGGCTCGAACCCGCTCCAACTTTCTTTCCCACCTGTCGATGTGCGCCTGGTATTTGGCCCGTTCCTCGGTCCCGCTGCTGCGCATGAGACGCCTGGTGTACTTGATGAGATGCTCCAAGACCACGGTGATGTCCTCGTCGTATCCTGCCGCCACGCTCTGTAGCGCCGAGGCGTCGTCCGATCCTTCTTCGTGAGCGGCGAGGCACAGCCCCAGCATGGCCTCCCCGGTGTTCTCCTCTTCGTGGTCCTTCCCCGCCGGACTGCGTGAAGAGCGCCGAGGGACTGAGGAGGTCAGATCACCCTCCTCGCCCAGGCCCCACCCGACGCCGAATGGGGGCTTGGGGGAACTGCTGCGATCAAGCCTCGCCCAATGCTTCTTGAGTTGCGTGCCCAGCTCGTCGGAGGTGGGCTGCGGTACTCCAGGGGCATCACCTGAGGTGCCCGCTGGATGCCGGCACACGAGCAAGTCCCCGCGGGCCCGAAGCTGAGCCCACTGAGGGCGGCCGATACGCTTGGTCTTCCCGCCGACGGGGACCCCGTTCCAAGGACGCAGCTTCTCCCACATGGTGCTGCTCACGACGACGCCGTGCACCCCGATCCCCATTTCCTCGGCCCCGAGTGGTGGGTGATACAAGAGCTCCTCCAGGTAGCCTGCGGGGAGCCTTCCCTGGTCGCTGGCGACGGGAGAGTACTCGATCCCCGCGGTCTTGAGGGTGAAGCAGACGTTCTCCTGGCCTTCCGCCGAGTAGTCTTTGCAGCGCGGCTCCTCCACGTCTACTACAGTCGTGCTGCCATCTCCGGCGGTGGGCCCTCCCCCTGGACGGGACTTCCCCAAGAAGATAACCCACTGCGGGCCGGCGGCCCAGTGGACTCGCACACGCAGTACGAGATGGTCACCCTGCTCGGTCTCCTCGTCGGGGGCAGGGCTGGCGTCTCGCGGGAGGGGCACCCTCGGAGAAGGCGGCGCTTCGAACCTGACACCAACAGGTGGACCTCGCGGCGAAGCTGAGGCCTCCCGTCGGTGTTGCCCAGGGGCTGCTTGTCCGCGATGGCCCTCTGGTCCCCGTACCCCGTCTGCGGGGGGAGCTGCGTTGACTGGGATGCCCTGCTCGCGCGCCCGTGGGCTACGACTGCGAACCGTCCGACGCCGCAAGCCCAAGCTCGAGAGGAATCCGCGGCCCTGGACGGCTGCGGCTGCCTGCGCTGCTCGACCTGCTTCTCCACCCAGATGAAGAAGACATAGTGGCACGCCCTCTGCGTTGCCAACTGCCTGGCGGTAGCAAGTCACCTGCGAACATTTGTCACGGTACCGAGATGCTCGGTAAACCTGGGCATGATGTGCGCAGAGATGGGCGAACGAATTCCGCCCGTCACTGGGTGGCGGGAGGTCTGAAGCTTGCCCGTCTTCGAAGAGCAGGGTGGTCGGCTCGGCCTCCGCGGCGCCCCTGCAACCGTCGGGTGCCAAGGGGCGGGCGCCGCCACGTAGAACGATACCCACCCGAACAGCTTCACATGGCCTGTCCTCGGCCTCCACCTCCGACTCTGACTCCTGATCCAAAACTTCTGCGATGCCCCCCGCAACGCCTGGCTCCGCAGCGCCTGTCTTGCGACGGCGGCGTCGCCGGCAGCAAAAGGAGCAACCGCAGGAGAGGATGCAGTAAAGGAACACGATCACTTTCCAGATGCCCCTCCCCAGGTCGGCGACGGTCCGCCAGAGCAGGAAGACGCCCCGGCAAGAGGTGAACCTGGCGTGGGAGCCGATGTCCACGATCGCCTCGGAATCCAAGGCAGCGTACTCTTTACAATGAACTTCTCCAGGTTGATCTCTACAAACCAGGTTGCGGCACAGGTGAATGGAACGGCCTTCGAGCGACTCCAGCTTCTGACGGAGTGCGCGTGAGCTGGCCCCCTTCACGCCCAGGTAGTCTATCCAGAGGCCCTTCCGGTCGATCCGCTTGGGCTCCGAAAGGTCGATCTTCAACCGGGCCACGTGGTCGTCGATCTTGATCAGCACGTCGTTAGGTCGCCTCCCAGTCCCACGACCCTTCACCTTCTTGCTGTAGTACTCCGTGGTCGTGGCTGGTCCGGTCTCTGGCCCCATCCAATTGATCTGGGTAAGGGCAGGCGGAGCCGGCGGCAGGTACCTTTCGGCAGCTGCATCGCCAGGCTCTCGCCGGCGGCACTTGGTGCACCGCGCCAGTAGACCGATCAGCCAGAGGGCGGCTGCGCAGGGGGCCAGTAGGGTACGACAGATGTGAGTGAGGAAAGCCAGCACCGCCAGGAAAGCCAAGAGGATGAACGTCCATGCCACGGCAGGCCAAGCGGCCCCGAAGACCGTCAGGCCCAGCTTCTCGAGAGCATAGAAGAACCACCCACCATCCTTGGTCAGCCAGCCTGTCTCGGCATGGGTGGAGAAGGCGCTCCCAAGGCTGTCAAGCTTCTCGTAGGCGACCCCGCCCATGCCACTCAGGCGCCAGGCCCAGGTGCCCGCACGTAGTGGCTTCAATCCCAGCGCCCAGACACCCCAGCCGCCCACCCAAGACTCCCCGCTGCCCGGGTCCTTGGTGGGGTCGCTGCCATTGTCGACTCCTCCGGCGGCCTGGGCTGGGGGCGGGGGCGGCGCTCCCGGCGGCCCACTGTCGGGCGGCGCCTGGGGGCTGCCTGCATCCCCACCCTCCTCCTCGGGCTCGCCGATCTCCATGCCGTACTCGGAGTCGTCGTAGTACGGCACGGTGTACCCGAACGGGGCCTCCTGGGCCGCAGCCGGGTGGCCCCAACTGGCGCGGGCGACAGCAGAGCTGAGGGGCCCGCGCCAGTCGTAGGCGGCTGCGCTGGTGACCAGCGCGGCCAGCCCGCGGGCCGCACCTGCCAGCGCCGGGCGCCGGGCAGCCATGGCACGCACGCTTCCGGGCGCCGCGGGCGCCCAGACCTCCTGCGGTCGGCTCCAGGGCTTTGAGCCCCGAAGGCTTGAGCGGGAGAGAGGAAAAGGGAAGGGCAAGCAGAGGCAGGAGCAGGGAGAGGAGAAACCCAAGCCGACTGGGGAGGGCGGGGTCCAACCGTTTAGGACAAACAACTAAGAGGTGGTGACGTGACATGGGCGCATATAATTCTGCGAGCGGCATTCGTGAGGCTCGCAGCCCCCAGGGATGGCGAGGTCCCGCTCAGATCTGCGTGGTACCTCACTCCGCTGGACCCGCCAGCAGCCGGCGAAAGTGGCGACAGATTCGCAGATCGCAGCCCCCCCGAAGACGGCGAGGTCTCGCTCAGATCCGCGCGGTGCCTCACTCCGCTGAGACCACCAGCAGCACTCGGAAGTGGCGACAGGGACGGCGAGGTCTCGCTCAGATCCGCGCGGTGCCTCACTCCGTTGGACCCACCAGCAGCCTTCGAAAGTGGGACAGTTTCGCAGATCGCATCCCCCAGGGACGGCGAGGTCTCGCTCAGATCCGCGCGGTGCCTCACTCCGCTGGACCCTCCACCAACCCTCGAAAGTGGCGGCAGATTCGCAGATCGCAGCCCCCCCAGGGACGGCAAGGTATCGCTCAGATCCGCGCGGTGCCTCTCTCAGTTGGACCCACCAGCAGCCATCGAAAGTGGCAGCAGTTTCGCAGATCGCAGCCACCCCCAGGGATGGCGAGGTCCCGCTCAGATCCGCGCAGTGCCTCGCCCCGCTGGGCCTATCAACAAGCCTCGAAAGTGGCGACAGATTCGCAGATCGCAGCCCCCCCCAAGGACAGCGAGGTCTTGCTCAGCTCCGCGCGGTGCCTCGCTCCGTTGGACCCACCAGCAGCCTTCGAAAGTGGGACAGTTTCGCAGATCGCATCCCCCAGGGACGGCGAGGTCTCGCTCAGATCCGCGCGGTGCCTCACTCCGCTGGACCCTCCACCAACCCTCGAAAGTGGCGGCATATTCGCAGATCGCAGCCCCCCCAGGGACGGCAAGGTATCGCTCAGATCCGCGCGGTGCCTCTCTCAGTTGGACCCACCAGCAGCCATCGAAAGTGGCAGCAGTTTCGCAGATCGCAGCCCCCCCCCAGGGATGGCGAGGTCCCGCTCAGATCCGCGCGGTGCCTCGCCCCGCTGGGCCCATCAACAACCCTCGAAAGTGGCGACAGATTCGCAGATCGCAGCCCCCCTCGAAAGTGGCGACAATGTTGCAGATCGCAGCCCTCCAGGGACGGCGAGGTCTCTCTCAGATCTGCGTGGTGCCTCACCCCGCTGGACCCACCACCAGCCCTCGAAAGTGGCGACAGATCGCAGATCGCAGCCCCCCCAGGGACGGCGAGGTCTCTCTCAGATCTGCGTGGTACCTCACCCCGCTGGACCCACCAACAGCCCTCGAAAATGGCAACAGATTCGCAGATCGCAGCCCCCAAGGGATGGCGAGGTCCCGCTCAGATCCGCGCGGTGCCTCGCCCCGCTGGACCCATCAACAGCCCTCGAAAGTGGTGACAGATTCGCAGATCGCAGCCCCCCCAGGGATGGCGAGGTCTCGCTCAGATCCGCGCCGTGCCTCGCCCCGCTGGACCCACCACCAGCCCTCGTAAGTGGCGACAGATTCGCAGATCGCAGCCCCCAGAGACGGCAAGGTATCGCTCAGATCCGCGCGGTGTCTCACTCCGCTGGACCCACCAGCAGCCCTCCAAATCGGCGTTAGTTTTGGAAATCGCAGCCCCCCCCGCCCCCAGCGACTGCGAGGTCGGAGACAGACACCGCAAGCAAGATGCATACACAAGAGGTGCGCCTAAGGCGAGAGGAGACAAAAGGGAGGCGGGAGGCGGGATGCAGGAGATAGGAGGCGGGAGGAGAAGGACGCGACCGCAGTCCTCTATTCAAACCGAATACCCAACCCAGGAGTGTTGGGAATTAGGCTGGCGACGGACCCAGGGGGGCTGGAGGACCAGTGAAGGCGGAGGGGAGAGGAGCGGGGCAAGGGAGACGAGGAAGGACTCGGATCCAGAATTGTGGCCTGCGCTGGACGGGGTCGCCAGTCTGAACACACCGAAAACGCCCCGCTGGACAACAGGCATGGTAAAGACCAGCTTTCGAAATCCGACGACGCTGAAAACAAGATGCAGGAGGAACGGAGCTCCTCTCGGACAGGATCCAGGTAGAGAGGGAGGTAGTACTAGGTCGGGCATGTCCTCCTACAGGCGGATTTGAAGAAAAACAGAAAAACAAAAGAGCACAAACACTCGTCACCTGACTATGTATTACTATTCCTGAATCTTCCTCCTGTAGATGAACAAGCCCGACTTAAAGGTATTACGCTCCCTTCCTCCCCCCCTCTCTTGAAGGGAGGGGGACACAGAGGGAGAAGCAGCAGGAGGGGGAAGGAGCAAAGACGGGAAAGCGGTGAGACAGCACAGAAAACGCTGCACCACCCCCCCCCCCCGAGGCGAAAAGGACGCGCGGGCCGCCATGGGGGGGCAAGACCAAAGAGCGAGCTCCTCCTCCTCCTCCTCCTGCATTTCTGCTCCTTGTAGATAACTCCTCCCTGCCGCACCCCGAGGCGGGTCAAAAGGGCGGGCCGGACGTCTAGTCTGAGCCTTCCTCTCTTCTTATGACCCAGAATGCTTAAGACTTGGCAACCGCTTCGCAGATGGAGGGCGGGCGGTTATTCAAAATGTGGCTCTCGCCTCAGCGCTGCGCAAACTCGTCTTCACAATGTACGAGAGCTTCGCGGGGTGAGGGCGGTTGGTCTTCAAGATGTGGTTCTCGCCCTAGCGCCGCGCACATCCGTTGCAAGCTTTTACCACAGGTTCACGGATGGACGGCGGTGCCTTTGAGCCGCGCGCGGTCGTCTTAAGAGCTTACAGCCGTTTTATGGATGATTCTGGGTGACGTACTAGAAACGGTGTTCTGGCATTGTGTAAGACGATCAGGGCGCAATGGATTCGCGGCGTTGAAGACCAAGGAACAGCGTTCTGGCACGATTCGAGATCATCAGGGCGCAAAAGTCAGGTTGACCCGCGGCGCTGGAGTCCCAGGAATGATGTGCTGCCACGGTTCAGGATTGCCAGACTGGTGTCTTCCAACGGGGCACTTCCCTCAGTGACAATGAATCCTTGGAGGGACCTATGAAGAGGGGACTTGAAGGGAGTGCTTATTGCAACGTCGTTGATGGTCTTGGGTTTACACTGTGCCTCTTCCTCCTCATCAGCATCATCAAAAATCGTCATCAGCATCAGAATCATCATCATCATCATCATCAGCAGCAGCAGCAGCATCATCGCCATAAGCATCATCAGCAGCAGCAGCAGCATCAGCAACAGCATCGTCATCACCATCAGCAGCATCAACACCATCATCATCATCATCATCATCATCATCATCAGCATCATCATCATCATCACCACCACCACTATCATCATCACCATCATCATCATCATCATCATCATCATCATCATCATCAGCATCAGCAGCAGCAGCAGCAGCATCAGCATCAGCATCATCAGAAGCAGCAGCATCAGTATCAGCATCGTCATCATCCGCGGCATCAGCATCATCTTATCCTCCTCCTCCTCCTCCTCCTCCTCCTCCTCCTCCTCCTCCTCTCCTCCTCCACCTCCTCCTCCTCCTCCTCCCTCCTCTCCTCCTCCTCCTCCTCCTCCTCCTCCTCCTCCTCCTCCTCCTCCCCTCCTCCTCCTCCTCCTCCTCCTCCTCCTCCTCCTCCTCCTCCTCCTCCTCCTCCTCCTCCTCCTCCTCCTCCTCCTCCCTCCTCCTCCTCCTCCTCCTCCTCCTCCT